>CAHIKZ030002777.1:2585000-2622500 GCA_903632075.3 Acanthosepion pharaonis
TGCAACTCATAACAATGTGAGTCTGAACATATGCCTTTAAACCCTGCCATCAATAGCACACGCAAATGCAAACTATATATATATATATATATATATATATATATATAGTTTTCTGCCTTGAAAATAATGTACAAGCTATATATATATATATATATATATATATATATATATATATATATATATATATATATATATATATGAAGTTATGAAGAACTTGGTAAACCGAATTGGTAAATCCATGGAGGATGAAATCCTGAGAGCTCAATGTGAAGAACAGAGCTAATATTTAATGAAAAACAGACCACTTTAAGGTACCATTACGATAACTTATTTCACCTCTCATTTATTTTTAATAATTTATTTTTCCTCTCATTTCATTGTTGGAAGTGTTACCTGATGATCCGAAATCCTTTAAAAAGGATTTTGGTGAAATAAATTATCGTAATGGTACCTTAAAGTGGTCTTTTTTCATTATTATATATATATATATATATATATTTTATATATATATATATATATATATATATATATATATATATATATATATATATATATATATATATATATATATATATATATTGCTCTATTTTTACGCGAAGAGTGGTCATTGTCGTAGATATATTATAATCAACACAGCATGATGACTCAATGAATATTCTGAACAATAGGCGTGAAACTGACAGTCATCATGCACTTTTGATTTTAATGGTCGCTTATATATTATATATATATATATATATATATATATATATATATATATATATATATATATATATATATATATATATAAACCAAACAAATCCACAAGTACTGGAGTTGCAGACATTTCCTCATTTTTAAACACTACTGCGAGTGTAACAATGATTATGTTTACGGAAAGACCTTTCTACCTACTGAGAGAAAATTTGATTTGATATTTCTTACAATTTATCAAACATTTGTGATTTATTTAAACCCAACAAATATTTGGTATTTAAGAATAAGTATTTTTGTTGGTGTAGAGTGAATATTGTATTAGCAAATGTTTGAGAATAACGCTGGTAATTCGAGATAAAATCCAACTTTTTAATGGATTCATACATCAAGTGTGTTTGTTCGTAAGTGAAATTCGAACCTGGCTCTCCGATGTCAGAGAGAGAATGAAGAATCAGAGTTTCGATAATTATGTGCCTTTCCTTGTAGGGGTGTTTTATAGTGATTTTTTAAAATCATTAATACAACTATCAACATAAAATAAATTCGGTAGAGGGAACGTTGAACAATGCCATGTCCTTGCAGAATATTGTTTAATCCATCCTGTCATCATTTCTGTGACACGAAAGCAACGCAGTTTGCAAGAAGGAATTTACCCACTAAGATGAGGTCGGTGCTACACGCAACTTCCCTAGCCGAGACCATGACCAGACTCACCCCTAACTCAACATCTGAGATGAAATGACGTTCAGCTCTTTCAAGTTGTATACTAACAATTCTTATTGTACTATGCCATCACTTGTAAAAGACTACGGATAACGTAATGCAAGATGGCATTCGACTCTCCACAAAAGGTATGCATACGAGAGTACAGACTAAGAACATTATATAGTGGATTAATAGGGATATGAGTTCTATCAATACACCCCTTATTTTGGGACTCCTATTGTTCTGTATATAGGACCATATGCGACAATGTTTTATCTTGTGTAAATTGTATTATATCCTGAAGGTACTGTAATTTTATTTTCCGTGTTATATATATATATATATATATATATATATATATATATATATATACTACACCATGAAAATAATAAACAAAAATTTCATATTCTCGAGGACCTAAAGGTAAAAAGTAACCAAACATCACTGAACAAAATTTATTACGAGTCGCAATGTTTTAAAATGCACTTGAGTTGACGAACATTTAACACCATGTTGGATTTTTACCATCTCTGGTCAGATCCTTTACATTTTGGAAGCTTCTTTACAAAAAGAAAACATCTTAGCTACAACGGTTACTCATTCACGTGTGTTTACAAACATCGTCATCACAACGACCATAGTTATATTCACGTTGTCTTCGCAGGTCACCACTGAGGATGATCTCGGAAGAGATCGAAAGGACGTGAGTTGGCAAAAACTACAGCGATGATGAATTTCATCTTAACATCAAAGATAATTAGGAACTAGAAAGGATTATTTTAAAAATGAATATACATAATATGTCTATATTATTCAATGAAACATGCTTGAATGAATTATATATATATATATATATATATATATATATATATATATATATATATATATATATATATATATATATATATTACCTCATATGGGGAATAGACCTATTACAACTGACGTAAACTTCACCATATAGACAGAGTTCGTGTTGGAATTTAACTGTGACAGCTGTCGAAAAACTAAAACAGAATTTCAATATTTCTGTCAGACGAAAGACACGAGGCAGGAATCAGTTGAGAATACACGCAAGAAATCCAAAAAATTCAAGGAACTGAAGAAAGTCTGTAAAGAAGAGTGGGTGAAACTGCCAAAATCTTCATGCAAGAAGCTCTTTGAAAACTCCAGAAAATGACTCCAGGCTGTAAGGCAGAACAGAGGTTCTGCTACTAAATATAAACAAACCGTGTTAAAAACTTTTACACAAAGTCAAATACGCAAATTACCAATAAAAATACATAAAAAACAATGTTTCTCAATTTTCCTTTATGTTTAGTTAGACAATCTTCATTAAAATATTTGAAGTATCGTTCAACTTGATCAATTTTGCATTGTGAAATTTATGAAAAGAAACGATGTGTTAAATACATATCATATATATATATATATATATATATATATATATATATATATATATATATATATATATATATAGTCATATATATAGTCATATATAAAAGTGCATACATTTCTGCCTTTGATTAAGCAGACTTCACAAGATTTTCCACATTTTGATCTGACCTACTACACTTTTCTTTAAGAATCTGTCGTAAATCTCAGCTTAAATGTTTCATAAATTCCCAAATCTCACAGCGCCGACACGCCATATCTAACGGCGGTGAAACTCACGGATTGTACATTAAAGACGAAACCCGTTCATTATGTTCTGTCTATTTGGGTTCGATTCAAAGGGCGATAACTAGTTGTGCAGATTGCGTTACTAAACAGTGTATCTTCGACATCTCAACACTTTTGGCTTTGTTTATCCCACTACAACAAAACCGTAACACTATTACTAAAGAAAACATTTTTAACCACTCACAGTTTTTTCCTTTACTCATACTACTGCAACTAAAATTAAATGCATTTATTACAGAACTAATTTTTCATCTTTCGTTCCTTTCTCGTTTTTTTTCATGCGACTATAAATTCAAGTAAATCCTAATACCATATAAGTTCAATATTCAATACATTATGTCTTTAAGAATACAATAAATATATTTTCTATTAATAATATCAGAACAATGTAACTTTCATCGCTTATCTGTTTTGGGGTTTACTCATAATACTGCAAGGAAAATTTTAATATCAAATCTACGAAATATTCTTTGTGCAGTGACCTTTCAAGACGTAGGCGATCATGGCTCTCCACTTTCTCCTCTCTCTGTGGTAGCTCTCAATAAGTTTTGTATTTTTGTTATTTCTCGAGGACCCTGTTCTGCCATCCACTTGCTTAATCCTGTTAGGTATGTCACGCGTTGCTTTCCCTTGTCTCTCTTTCCTTCTATCCGCCTTGTGTGTATCAAATTTTCCAAGCCTTCCTTTCTCATTACGTCTCTCAGAAAGTTCACTTGCCTCTTAATTTAAGTATAAGTTTCCTCTTTGTTTGCATCTTCTCCAAAACCTCATGCTTTTGTAGAACGACACCTCCGTTGCGTCGATTCTCTTCTTCATCCTTCATGAGGATATTTATATTTCACTCTAGCAATAAAAGTAATTGTTCGAAATATTTATTTACATTAGTTCATTTCAATGACATGTTGGTGGGCACTGACGATGGTTAAGTTGTCATAAATCAACGAGTAAGTAAAACGTACGTTTAAATATCAACATTTGAAATATTACTTTAAATCAAGAATCGATACCCAACATCACTATAACTACTTCGGCCACCAGTTAGGAAGATTAGCGAAGTCTATTAGGGAGATAAAAGGAGAGTGGAAAGGTTATAGTGAGTCAGCTTGCGAGGAGTGCGTTCTTGAAGGCCTTACAAATCATCATACAGTATCCGGATCTTTATCTGAACTCAAACACTAGCACCAGATAGAAGTACACAACTATCTCAATCATTAAGCAGTTTTTTGTTCTGTTATAAGTCTTACATAACTGTAGTTTTAACATTCAAATCATTTTGCTTCACAGAAGCGCTACAATTTTATGTTGCATCTGAAAAACCCTACATGAAATATTACGGAAATACAAAAATTATATTACTCAGGATGGTAAAAAAAAAACAACGGAACAGGGCTAGACGTGAAGTTAGTTTAAAAAGAAAAAAACTTAACTCTAAGAAGAAAGAGAAATAATAGAGTCTTGGTAATTGTTTAGATATGCTAAAGACAAGAATGTTGTTAAAATTATTATCAACCGTATCTACTCTACATCAGAGGGAATATGTTAAAAGTGCAATATGAAATAACATGATATTGGTTAGATCAGGGGGTCTAGCGACTGCTATCGGCGCACAACATGCGGTCGGACATAGGATTATCTCATCTGCGTTTAACTAATTATTACTTATTACTTAATTTGCTAATGTTTGACGATTTTAACCGTCATTTCACAGTATGCGTCCGGTAAATTGTCCCCTTCCAGTTGGAATGTTATTCACTTGTTCTACTGATTACAAATAAAATTCATTCATTTATTTAAAAAAAAAAATTATTTTTTAACTGCAGAAACGGGTAAAGTATATAATCTCGCTCTGCTACTTAAAGGTTTTTATACCGGTGAGTGAGATATTTGGATATTTCCTATTGGTGGGAGTGACTGGTAAGTATTCGATCCCATTATGCTGGTCTTTTAAAGCAAGGAGTCACACATCAGTTGGAACTTTATGCTGTACCACTGGATTATTGAGGTAAAGTTTAGTAAATACACTATATATATATATATATATATATATATATATATATATATATATATATATATATATATATATATATATCCAGGTAAGATGAACGAACGAATAGAGTACAATTCAACGTTCATACATTGAATTTAAAATAGGGCTCAATACAGAGTAGAGTAATTTACAATCACCTGAGGAGACGCATTGGTATTCGCAGAAACACGACCGCAATTGTGTAGCGATTTTTGCATATTGTTTTAATATCCTATATATATATATATATATATATATATATATATATATATATATATATATATATATATATATATATAATTAAAATGCATACGTAGCTAAAACCATAATGAGTGAAATGAAAACTGCTTGTCTAACTTCATTCCGGTTCCATACTTCCCAATCAACTTTAATCTGCAAAACATTAAATGCAATATCAATCGCTATCACCCGTCCTACTGATTACTCTTTTCTCTTCCTGCTGTTTATTAATATTTCTGTTCTCAATTCTTCCACACTCTGTAAGCGCCTTGTATCTTAGTGGCTTTACTCACTTGCATGTGGTGATACCGATTAAAAAATGTGATTTGCAGAAATATTAATTTTCAAGATACTCCTCTTTAAATGTATTTAACAATGCTTTTCCTTGAATTACTTTGAACGACTAATACCTAGGGAAATAATTCAGGTTAATTTTCAGCTAATAACTGTCAGGCGATGGATTTATTGATCATCATCGTTGCAGTCTTTAATATTTCAGACAATCTATCAGATTAACTACGAGACTTTATTAACTAAAACTGAAATTATACGCCTTTAAATTATATCTGTTTGCGCACATAACTTCCAGTTGTGTCAGAGCTTTTTGTCGACATCTTCCTTGTAAAATTTCGTTAAATTTATACCTAATTGTTTATATGGACTGTGATATCACTAGTAGGATTTTTTTAATAACAAATATATCAAAATGTACATTCATTGTGGAGATTACATATACGGGACATATAAGTTGTATGCGAACGTTGACAGAATTTGAACTTGGCATATATATTTAAATCTAGATGTAATGGAAAATATTGCACTTTGGTCGTATTGGGTTTTCTACTAAACCTAAATTTAATGTGACACGAGTCACGATTTGTTCATATTAATAATTGTATCTGACGAAGCAAGTCGTAGATTGTCGTGTTTGAAACTAGTTTTAGTCTTGGGTGACAAGAAATGTCGATGTATCTTAACTCAAAGTGACCGTGCCCAGACAGACAAAAAATTAGACAGGGAAACTGGTGCAATGCCAAACTAGCTTATGCCATATCTGACTCAAGATTAGGATTTATTTAAGAGTTATAATCTACTAAATTTTCATGGCTAGAAATAACATGTTTTCTGTAGAAATACAACATTCGCAATCAAAATCTTCTTTTACACTTAGTGGCAAATTAATATTGCTAACAACCGTTACAATATCCCTACACATTTTAATGCTCTTTCAGATCTGTTTGTTACTTTGCTTTGTTCTGCTGACATTAAAAACTTAAATTTAGATTTTCCAAAGTTCTTTGAATTAACCGCTAATATTTTAATAACTTTCGAGTTAACTTCTTTCTGAGAAAAAAAAGTCATTCTCATAAACAAATCATTCACCACGCTTCCCTCAGATACTGCGCCACGTATTGTTTAATTTAATCACTCGTCCGATTTTGTTTGTATGACAATGACATACTAGTCAAGAGCAGAAAGGCTTTCGCCGCTGCTAGTAAACAGAGCATAATTAAGCTTGTGGCTCGGCCCTAGGAAGATTTGGAAATACTTGTAACAGCTATGTACTGAGGTTACATTATATAAAATACTGAATTAGATAGAGAGCTAATATTATAGTGTAGTGACTCAACATACAAATCCACGTACCTATCAATCAAGTCAATTAGGTGAAGTTTACTTGGGCCTTGGTGTTGCCCTACATTCTTTTTGGAAGATGCACATGTATTTTTCAGGTTATTTTTTAGGGAAAAAATGTGCGTCTTGCATGCCGAAAAATACAGTAACTGCTTCAGATTTTTGAAAATCAATTGCTTTAGAGGGCCTTTAAAAGACCACATTTGACAATGGATAGATCGACGTTTTGATTGCAGATAAAACTGAGAAAATAATTTAGGGTCATATTTGAGAAAAGAAGATTCAATGGGATAATTTAACTTTGACGACTGCAGACTGAATAAAATTTCTGCTGAGATCTAGGAACATCGCGTTTCTTTATGTTTTGCTTTGGATTCAAAAAAATGTAATTTCAGTGCAACTGAGTGGCTTTTATTTTTTTCATTATGATTTAAAACATTTTTGTATTGGTTTCTTTCCAGCTTGCGATTAAAACAGCACATTACAAACATTGGCATTTTTCTAATGTTTCTCACTTTTTATTTATATGAATTGAATAATATAATTAGATAAAATAAAAACAGATACACACGCATACTATATATATGTGTGTGTGTGTGTGTGCAATGTGTGTACAGCTAAGCAGTCAGTCTCTGGATGACTATATATATATATATATACATACATACATATATATATATATATATATATATATATATATATATATATATATATATATATATATATATATATGAAATATGTTTTAATATTTTTAAAAGAATAAAAATTATTAAACAAACCGTGTAATTATCTTAACTTTTTCGAATAAAAAATAACAAAATTTTTACGAATTCAAAATTTAGGTTTGTTAGATTTTTAAAATATTAAAAGAATATCGACTTTGCTTTCATCCATATACATTGCTTACTTGACCTCACTCCAAATCTGTGGTCTAACAGTTAAGTCGTTACCCCTTTCTGAGCAGAAAAGCATTTATAAACAAGTAACGAATTATCAGATCATTGCAAAAATTCTTGTCCGATTTAGATAGTTAATATAAAATGATGGCAACTTGACAGTAGTATTTGTTTTGGGGCTGATTTCTGTTTTTATATTGAAACCTTGTATCGTTCAGTCGCGAGTCAAGCTTTGTTGACGATTCATGTTTTCTTCACAAATGCCTTAAATATGGAGGATGAAAAACTACACTTTCGCCATATTATTCTCTATCAAATTTGGAAAAGAGTAAGCGTCACAATTGTGACAAAAAACATTCAGAATTATTATTTGGATCGTGCTCCAACTCTTCAGACAGGGAAATAAATGGTTTGTTTCGTCGTAGCGATTTTAACCTAAACGATCAGCTATACTCAAGGCGACATTCCGGCGTCTGGAAAAAACGCTCTGCTTGCCATCGGAGAGAAATAATCGAAGCTTTCAACAGAAGAGATTGCTAAGAGTTTGAAAATCCATACTTCAAATGCCTTTCGACATTAGAAGAGACTTGGGTGAAAAAAAAACGGCAGATTTTGGCAAATCCAAGTGGTGTCATTTCCAAGACGATATTCAGTCATCCCCCCCTCCCGAGGGTGTCATGTGGCACAAGGCCGTTTTAACGTGGGCATTCCGAGCCCATGGCTCGGCCAAAAATATGCCCATTGAACCCGTATAAACTTCGGCGTAGCCTCCTTCGGGTTCCTCCCGTCCGTAGGAAGAGAGTTTAACCGAATAGTTTCCAAGATGACAACGCAACCTCATAATTTTTTAAGTAAATGGCATCAACACGCTCGTAGAACGATTGGAGACAGTTGTTAAAAATCATGGAGACTATGTTCTTGACAAATAAATGTTTCTTTTTGTGAGTATGTAAAACATTGTTTTTAACATTCGGGCACGAAATTTTGCAAGGGTCTAATATAATAACAAATGCTTTTAAAATATCATAACTCGAGATTGGAAATATGAAATAGCTATTTTTTAAAATAGGATTTTTAAAATTGAATATACAAATTATTTGCCTCCATTAGGCAAGGACCATTCAGTCGTCTAATATAACAGTCATGCTGGGCGATATAAATGATAAATGTTTATATTTTACGCAATATTTACACACACAGACACACACACACAAAAATACTTATTTTTAATAAATTTTCAATGATACAAGTGAGCACGCTTCTTATATATTTCATTACTTAAGCCAGAATTTTACTTACTTTTCATTATCCATTGTCAACCTAAGTGCGAATATACAAAAGAATATTTCTTAATAATCAATCTTGTTTTTTCCGCGAAATTAAGAACGATTTAAAATCAAATGAAATTAATTTGAACTTTGTTGTTGTTTTTCTCTCAGGTTCCTCAGCCCATCTTCTATCTTTATACAATCAAATAAAATAAGAAAGAAAAAAAGATAAATACTAAGAGTAAATTTCATATCAGGAAGTAGAGTACAAATAATGAAGAATTGAACGATCGCTTAAAGAATTAGAATAAAAATTAAGAAAAACAACTCTAATTGAAAGAGAATGAGATCAGTTTTAAACTAGAAGGTGGAAAGGAAACGCTGACAGACGGAGGAAAATATTCATGATGAGGATAAGGAAATATTTGTTTCTCTTTCATTCCGGATGCGAAAAAGGTTTGGAAAGGAAATGAAGTGATTTTGATAGAGAATTTATTATTAAATTATAATTTTCTTTCCGCTTGTTTCGGTCTAGACTTTGGGTCGCCATTATCGTATTCTTCAGTCAATTTTCTAAATGTGCCTTCGCGCATGCGTGTGGGAGTGTACGTTTGTTTGAAGAAATTTTCTAATTAAACTCAATCCGTTCATAAAGCTGCACGTCCCTTCATGGTTATTGCATATATTAATATTAAGATTAAAGATTTGCTTTGTAAAAAAAAGTATCTATTCTATCAGGTCTTAAAACATAAGAGTTTCTATCCATTAGTTTTCTCAGACGACACTTTAGATTAAAATGCGAGAATAAGTTTTCATATTTTCGTAAATAATATGTTGGAGTATGAAAGTGTGCAAGATTTCTTGTTAAATATTTGATAACGCGTGAAGGAAATAGTGTTTCTGACCATTTGTAAATAATATTTAAAGATCAAAACATTTTCAGAATAAATAAATTCTTGAGAGCTCACGTTTGATATTGATAAGACAAAATTTAACTAT
The DNA here is from genome assembly GCA_903632075.3 of Acanthosepion pharaonis. NCBI lineage: Eukaryota > Metazoa > Mollusca > Cephalopoda > Sepiida > Sepiidae > Acanthosepion > Acanthosepion pharaonis. Next base: position 2,595,146 of record CAHIKZ030002777.1, read on the forward strand.
TTTCGATTGAGTTAATATAAATGTATTATTGCCCTTATTTCAATAAGTAGCATTTATGTGCGGGGAGATGACTCTTGTTAAGAGCTCCACAGTTACTTTCTAAATATGAGATTTAACGTTTCTGTTCACTCATTTTGCCACTGTTTATGAATATAGATTCAGAAAATTATTGTATGACTGGATGCTCCTATCTAAATATGTCTGCTAGCAATGATGACTAGCTTGCTTAATCCCGCTAAGTATATCACTCGTTGCTTTCCATTGTCCCACTTTCCCTCTATCCGCCCGGTGAGTATCAGATTTTCCAAACCTTCCTTTCTCATAACGAATCCCAGAAATTTCATCTGTCTTTTCCTTGTGTTACGTATAAGTTTCCTCTGTTTGCATATTCTTCAAAACCTCATCGTTGCTCACATATTCAGTCCATGGTACCCTTATCATCCTTCTGTAGAACCACATCTCTGTTGCCACGAGTCTCTTCTTCATCCTTGAAGAGATTATCCAACATTCGCTACCGCAAAGGAGGACAGATATCATGTAGCAGTTTAGTATTTTTTTTCTTTGTTGCCAAAAAGACGCTTCTGTCTCGTAAAACTCTGCTTAGCTTTTGGAATGCGTCATTGGACTTCCCAATGCGTCTTCGGATCTCAGGATGGCATTTTCCGTCTTCTGTCAGAACACTTCCCAGCTACTCAGGCATATTTGTCATAGATTCTGGAAGAGATGGCATCGTCTGGCGTGATCAGGAGTTGAACAATGCCGGCATGTTCAAACCCTCAGTTGCTATCAGTTGTGTCTTCCTGCTAGTACAACCAATTTCGACCATCCAATTTCACACCCAAGACTGAGAGATCATATTGTGCCCTGGTTTTCAGACACTTGCTAATCAATGCAGCGCTCTAGAATGGTCTCTCTAAACCAATATTTTCAACAAATCATCTCTTTGATAAAGAGACGTCGACGAGATTTGAACCAGTGTCTCATAAAAGGAAGGTGACGTTCTAACCACTCTGTCACATTTTTTAAGCAATTCATCACAGGCAAGACGGGAGTGCCAGTAGTACGCAAGGGGCTAGAGAAAGTGTAAATAAGAGAAAATACTGGGTATGAGGGGGGGATAAGGAAAGGATTAAAAAAAAGAACGGAGGTGGATAAAAAAAAAGAATGGGGATCAAGGCGACAGATGTTGTCGATTGACATTACATTTAAATTTTTGAAGATTATAGTTATCAAGGAAGCAAGTAAGAGGAAGGGAGTTCCACTGTCGGGAAGTGCGAAAGAAGAAGTTGTTGGAGTAGTAAACAGTAAAAGAGTGAGACCGAGATGCCAATCAATTAATGAAAATGTTGTGCTATTAAAGTAAGGTCGATTTTTGCTGAATACATAGCTTTACTACGTTTCACAAATATCATTGTTAAAGATGCTAGTCAATAAATCCGATCTTTACTGAGAGTCTGCAGTAGCGTAAATGTTTGAAAGCTGGTTTCGAAAATTAGTGTCGTGAATTCGTTTCTCACTTAATGACCCATTAGCATGTCGTTGTACTAGACTAAGTTTTTATAATAATTTAAGAGGGCGTCTACCATAACATGATGGATACATGACTTGTCTCAAAAGCCAATTCATAATCCGATTTTCAGTGAATCTCCTACTATCTTGTCCTTGTCCCAGACTATTTATACCTAATGAGTAGATTATTCTGTTACATTTTGATATAGAATTATAGTTTGTCTTATTATTGAATCACTGATTTTTATTAAATGTTTGTTTCTGTAAAATGATTGTTTTATAGTAGTGGGGCTATACTAGTAGAAATAAGCAGTTTTAGCAAATTTAAGTGATACTAGATTCATTTTTCAGTCATTGTCTTTAAGGAATATGCGGTCTAAAATATTTTTATGTGCGTTGGTGTTAAAATATTCTGATTAGTTTATTTACTCAGGTCTGATTAGAATACAGTAGATGAAAGTTGTCAGCAACAAAGAAATTTTAAGAAAAATGGAAACGAAAAGGATACTTTTGAATCGGATTGAAAGAGACAGGAGAAATCTATGGAAAACATAATGGGAAAAGAAGGTTAGGAGAATATAATACACACAGGATATTGAAGACTTGGAGGCAGAGGGAAACAACGAGTAATATACCCAAAGAACGTATTTAAATGGATGACAGATCATTGGCAAGGAGGCTTAGTAAGGCGACAGATATTGGTTCATGATACAAGGGATAAGAAATCGTAGAGAGCCATTATCGCCCACGTCCTGAAAAGACACGACATAAAAAACTCAGTAACTTTCTTCATAGTCATATTCGTTGCTAACAGCAGCGTTGACCTCCTTCAGACAGCATCCGCCGTTGTAAGCGGCTTTTTTCAAACCTCTAAAAATAGGATGCAACGAGGAAGCAATGAATTATTTAGACGGATCCTGTTTACACTAGATGATTCGGTTGGCATGGCATTTAAGGGACTACGGATGTTCTACTCAATAAATTCTGTACGCGTCAATTAAAATTTTCTTAAGTTCAATATCGTATTAAATTTATGAGAAAAAAATGCTTTTTAAGATTAAAATTCACGGAATCGGTTTTATTTATTATTTATAGTAAAAGATTAATTTTTAATTGCCTGAACATAAAATATCTTATGTTTCCTGTTGTCATTAATATAACATATTTAATGATTTCTTTTCATGCTCACTCGATATGAATGATGAAAGTGCATAAATCTAAACAGTTTGTACATTGTTTAGCATGTCCAAATCAGCTGCTAATTAGGACACATTTCTCTATCGCAAAGATGTTCCATTTAACCGGACTGGCGAACACACGATGCAACAGTTTGCAGAATTCAGGAAATAGAAGGAATTGAAGCAAATCTTACCATATTGCTCTAAAATGGTTAAAAATTTTACAATGCTTAAAGCATTGTAAGCTTTTAAACCTAGGAGACCCATCATTAACATTTGAAAACTTTCAGAAGAATTAAGATAACATATATAAAGTAAATATGTGTGTATAAATTTAAAGCGAATATATCCTTTGTGCGCTGTATATATATATATATATATATATATAGTAAAAAAAAAAAACGTTGATAGAACTAACGGGCAACTTAAATCCTTGAACAAAAACGACAATACTGAAAAAAAGAAGAAGAAAAAAGCCCTAAAAGCAAACCTACCTACTCAGTAACGTGGTCGAAGCATAGATTGCCTAGACAGAGCAAAAAATCCTATGAAATGATTGATCTAGTCGTAACCAGAGTTGAACGCATTCAAGTCATCTGAAAATCGCATAAATGAGAAACTCAAGTTGATATATATATATATATATATATATATATATATATATATATATATATATATAGATAGATAGATAGATAGATAGATAGATAGATAGATAGATAAAGGCACGCGAACCCTACACAACATAGGAAGTGTGTTTTTGTTTGTATGTATGTGTGTGTGTTTATGTATATGTATATGTGTACATATGTGTATAGTAATTCCTTATAATAAGACAGTATGTATGTATGGAGAGGGAATATACATATGCGTACGCATGCTGACAAAAAGACAAAAAAATGGAAATAGATCTAAGAAGACACAGGGGTTATTAAAAGATAAGAATATAGATATCTTCCTCACCCTTTCTCAGACCAGTCTTAATTGTTTTATTACTATTCACGCAGATCTTTTTCACTGCCAATACAAGGCAAACATTTGTGTCGCTAACACATAAAAAAGAGAATGTTTAATATCGAGAATATTTAACATCGAAAAACATAAGAAAAATTAATTCCTTTTAATAATATGTGGAAATATCCACTCTTTGCCTGATGAAGGTCGCAAGGCCGGAAACACGTGTATCAAAATTATAGAAAATAAAGCAAGAGATATTTTTTTTTAAAATCCACATTACAACCAAAAACGTTTGCGGTTTCCTTCTTTTCTTTTTTAATATATATATATATATATATATGGGTAAAATATCAGGGACAGAGTGTAAACATAAAAGTTGACTCTGAGGTCAACACCGAGCGGTTTCATGTTTGAACGCACCCTTCAGGTGTGTGGTGTGTTTTGAATCGACTATTTATATATGCTGGCCAATGCTGTATTACAAGTAGCAAAGTCTATTGTGTTATCCTAATGATATTGAGTACGTGAAAACAGTTATATTTCAAATTATTCTAGACTAGAGGCTATTAAGTAGTAATGTGTAGTGTTGTTTTTATACTCATTATTTATTTAATGATCTTTTAATTTAATGTGAATTTATATTCATTATTTATTTAATTATCTTTATACTCATTATTTATTATTGATTACTTTATTATTTGTTGTTCGCTATTATTATTATTATTATTATTGCATTGTACTTGTGTTGATGTGTGCATTTGTAGTTTGTTAATTCGTTTATTATTTACGTAATTTGTTCATTTTTTTCTTTATTTCATTTTTTGGCGGGGGTTGGTTATCTTGCTTGTTTAGTTTTAAGTATGAAACTGACACACACACATATGCACTGATATTTCACTGAATATAATTTCTAGGGGCCACTCAAGGCAGAGGGTTACTGAATGGGATTCTCAGGGATGGAAGTAAGATTATTATGGGGACAAGTATGTTAGATATCAGTTCGCTCTGGATTTAGATTAAAAGTGTAAAAAGCATTTTCCCGAGTGTTTACTCTACAAAATAACCGACCGGCGGAAGAAGCTACCTGAGTGAAACCTGCTTTTTATCAAAGGAACATGAAGGTGAAGGTAGAAGCTGGTGGCAATAAGGTATTAAACTTGCCCGAATATTTACCATTGTAACAAAGATATAGCAGTGAAAGTCTGGCAACTTTTCGTTTTTTTCTTCTTGTTCGTATGTTGATATCAGAGTTTAATTCATCATCCACAAGTCGATTTGTACACGAGGTTGAACAGTGAGGACTGTGCAGCCCCAGCTCACATATGGCAGCAGTACTCAGCTCCTGGACTAAACCACAAAATGATAGTGTGTGTTAGAGAAAGTTGCGTATTTTCTGGGACGGTACAATTCTTCCCGCATATTCTGCAATAGCGCGAATATGCGCATTCCATTTAAGATCGGGAATGAGTGTTAACCTTCAGCCGGCGTTCGAGACATGGAGCCTTTTAGAGTCTATGACCACTTATCAATATATATATATATATATATATATATATATATATTTGTGCAGCTGGGCAGCAGTCACGCTCTCATTAAAGACGACTGACATTTTATTGCTGAAAGTGTCTATCAAGCTTTAGGTAAGAATCGTGAAGATTGTGCTGTTACTGTGGATATTTCGAAGGCATTTGACGGGGTTTGCCATGTTGGTCTTCTTCACAATTTGAAAGATTATGTAATTTTGAAAGAATTATTGAATTGATTCAGTATTTCCTATCAAATCGCGAAATGAAAGTTGTCTCGAATGGCCACTCTTCTCGATCTCTTAGCATTAATACAATATGTTTCTAAATTTCATAAATGATCTGCCTAATATATTCAGTTCTCATTTCGGTATCTATTCCGCTAACACGACAATTTAATCCTGTTTTAATAGTAAGTGTGATCAGTTCGATAAGATCAAATTGACAGCTGACGTAAAAACTGACAAACATCCTGTTGTTGTTAAGTGGGGCAAGGAGTCTAAGAGATTCCTTTTTTCTTTGTCAGCATGATTGATGCAAACTTACAGCAGAGTAAGTCGTTGTGTCTTCTCGGCGTAACGTTTTCCGCTGACATGAAGTAAAAAGAGTATAATGAATCATTTGCTATGTCTGCAAATAAGAAGGTTGATTCACACAATGTTTCTAGCCAGAATCTATCTTTCATATTTATAAGTCAACCATTCGCCCTTGGTTTGAATTTTGATGCCAAATATGGCTTGGTTCTCTTGCTAGATATTCGGGGTTTCTTGTTAAAACCCAAAGAAGAATCTGCAAAGTCACTAGTCTTCACCTAGCATCTCAGTTTCAGTCACATTCCCGCCACCATAACGAAGCTTCCATGTACCTTTTTTATACTTTCATGGAAATTGTTTTGAATTTTCATCCATGGTACCTAGACTTTATGAATTTGAGAGCAGTACTAGATTGGCGTCAAGGTCCCATCAGTTGAAATGGCAAGATGTAACCGTAAGTTCTAAGCTAGCAATTTCTTCCATCGCCCTTCACGCTTATGGAACTCTCTTTCGGCTTCATGCTTCCCAGTCAATTTTGATATTCAAAAAGTTAAATACAATATCATTCATTATGTCCTGTCGTTTTAATTCCTGATCTTTTATTGTCCTCTCTCTTTAATTGTATATTTACTCATATTCTCTAACACTCACTAACCCCTTGCGTCTTAGTAACATTATTGCTTTGCTCGGAGTGAAATGATCAGCAAAAACATAATTAAACTTTTAATTTCATTCATAACTAGATAGAGAGATCTATGTGTGTGATGAATTGTCCATTCTCTATCAATCAGTGAATATATGTCTTTCAAAGCTTCCAGAATTTTTCTCTTCTTTTTACTCTGAAAATAATCCATCAATGCATAAATAAAGTGATCATTGTGAAGACAGAGGCGATAAAAACCTATTCTATTACATTGTAAAAACATTTCGGCGTGGCAACAGAAAAATGGTAGTCACTCAGTTTCCACGAAACCGAATATTTCATGTTAAAGAAGTCATGGAGGACGTGAGATCAAACTAAAGTGATGAGATTCAGTTTCTTCTTGAAATATTATTACGTGAATAAAGCAGTAGAGGAAAGGGCGGTAGTTGTGGAGAATGGAGGGGATATCAGAATTTATAATTCTAAAAGCAAACCTTTTAAATTTTCCTTGCTCAAAATAAAGCGTCAACTTTCATAGTCTTTTCTGTTATTATTTCCCTATAGCTAAGGGGTTAATGGAATCAATTTTTTTTAATAGCTTGATCTATAATAGTTATTATTATATTCACTCTGCTATCGTAAATAAAAGCAAATTGCTTAACATTATAAAACACTTTCTGAAAAATCACTTAACAGTCGATTATTGGCTGCGTTTGCATGGGTTACGTTTTGTTTCAACTTCGTCAGTGAAATAAATGAAAAAAAAATATATAAAGACAATTTTTACCGTTAAAACCTGACCTGGAAGTGTTTATGAGCGTACAATCTGCAAATTTACTTTCTTTGGAAGTGTTGCCAGGACGGGAAAATTCCGAAAATCTATTATACACAATGTTTTTATATAAGTTTAAACAATAGTAAATATATATATATTTGATTTAGTAAAACAGAGGAACTTAAGTAAATTATTTCGTGAATAAAAAATGGTCAAAAGACACATATATATATATATATATATATATATATATATATATATATATATATATATATATATATATAGGGAGACAGAGAGAAATTCGCAAATATATTTAAACCTATAAAAATTGATTGTAGCTGTTCAGAGATGCAGTTTTTATAGCAACACACGTACAGTGTTGTATATTTCCTCGCTAAAACTGAAAATTCTATTTCCAAAACAAATAGACGATTTCAAAAGCATGAGCAGTCATTTGAACGAATGTGTTTCGAGATATATCCACAATAAATTCAAATTCAAAAGAGAAAAGCCATTTTATGATGATTTAAGTATTGCGCCATATATGTATATATATATATATATATATATATATATATATATAAATGCGATGAAGATACTTGTACTAAAACGTATATGTTTTAGGTTCACTTGGCATTCATTTGTTTAAAGAAAGGCATGAACCCATATATTGATGTCTAATAGCATTATTATTTGGCATGACACCATAATCAAAAGAGAAGGAATTGTTTTAAGTAGCGCACATGCAAATCACTCTCGTATAACGAAAATCGAAAGAGTGAAAAAGTGAATGACAACTCTGCCATCACTACTTTACTGTTCTACTAGCAAAAAATGCTGCTGCTCATTTTATTAACCTTGACAAGAGCAGTCCAGTCCCTATATAAATAAATAAACACACACACACACACACACACACACACATATATATATATATATATATAAACATTATATTTGAGAAATATTATGAGTGTGTAAAGTCACAGTAAACGAATTTAATTTAAAAACAAAAAATTCTATTACCGCCCTGTTGTCGATACTTTGCCTCTAGTTGACATTTCGACCATAAACGAAATTTATTCCTAACGCGAAACTCGGAAATAAAATAGCTTTTCTTAATTTCATTTTCAATTCTTCGCAGTGATGTTGCTCAGTATTACCATTCCCGTTTGTTTTTCTTTCTTTCTCTCTCTCTTCATTTTTACGACTCAGAGAATCTGTCTTTTCCTCCCCTTTCTAATATACTTTCCTCTCACTCTTTCTTCTCCTCTCTCTCTCTGCCCTCCTTCTTTCTTGTAGTTTTGAATAATTAAATATCCCTTATCTCTTAACATTCTCCCACTTCTTTTATCACCTCTCTATTCTTCCTGTATATTCCCATTTTCTTTTTTTACATCTGCTGCTCCTCATATCACCCATTCTACTGTTTCTATTTCATTTTCTCATTTTAATCGAAGCCGCCATATTTCTTCGTCTCCACTTCCTCTCATTGCACTTTCCGTCTTTTCTGTTCGCCATGAAAGCTATCATCTCCCACTATTACATTACCTCATTTATTTTACTCTTCTCCCCTTTCCTCAACCTTTCTCCAATTCCTTCTTTTTCTTCCCTCTTTCGCAACGTTGATTCTAGCAATTCTTATCTTCTTACAGCGTCTACGCACGTCATATTTTTTCTTTTGTGCCATTTTTCATTGCTCGGGTAGCAGAACCCAGCGAAAGACCAACGTATCGGGAATGCCCATAAGGATGTCATGGTGGAGCGAAATATTAGCATTGTTCTCATAAAAGTTTTTTTTAAGTTTTCTCTTAAGTAAATACAGAAATAAAACATCCAAAGTCAACCGAAGTATTTCTTTCGTTTCACAGTTCAAGTATCTACAGCCAGAACATGTCATACTACGTCCACGGAGTTGAACCACCATCTTTGTGGAATAGAATACCATAGGGATGCTTCACCAAACACTAAATCATAACTTCTTCAAGTCAAGAGTCTATCTTTAAAAAATTCTATTATTTCTTTGTTCACTCTAATTAATGGTTTGAACATAATATTGTCTATCTTCCTTACCTCATAATCTTTAATTCCTGTTTCTTTCGTTCATATCGCAAATCTTCATCATAGCGATTGTAACAGTAACCATCTACCTTGACTAGCTCTTGAGTCTTTTAGTGAATGAATTTTATTATATAAACATTCTGAACAGGTTTGAAACATGGCAAATCTTTGAAATTTCAGAAGTTGTTGAAATCCTGTTTTAAAAATATTAACAAAGCATTGTGATATTATGACCAAAACATTTTCGTCTTTTCCTCAAAATTCATCAAAAAAATAAAATAAAATAAGAATAAAATAAATAAATACAGGTGTGCTTGGTTTTACGGAGCAGACAACATGGCATTAATATTTAACAATAATTCTAACTCCCACAAATCCCTTATAGATTGACCAACGTTAATTTCATGTACCATCTTTCTATCATATTATATATATTTATATACTAGCAGCATGGCCCGGCGTTGCCCGTGCTTGATTAAAAAATCGTACGACTCATATAGCAATCGCTATCACTTGACTTAAAATATTTTTGCCCTTCCTTGCCTTTAAAGGGTACCCTTTGCCGTGCTGATTTTGCTACATGGCTTAATTCTTGCCTATCTCACACTGGGAAATTTTTTCAAAGCTCTATACTAAACATTAAATCTGTTATGAAAAAAGAACTAAACAAAATGAACACAAAACGATCAGATTTAAAAAAAAAAAAAAAAAGGACTCGTAACTGGAGAAACCGAATGAAAAAAAAATTTTAACAACAAATACTTTTTCACACCCAACCCAGTTCTGCAGAATCAGAATCAACGTTGTGTTTACGCAAGCGAATGAGCCAATTGGAGTAAAGTGCCATGCAGATTTAAATTTTTCTCACTTGTGACGAATGCAGCTATCGATTTTTTTTTGCATGCGAGCATGCTAGTTAACATTCGTGTCAGTCTCTTACGCTGGCAATAGAATCTTCCTTCGTGGCAGCCAGCTATAGGCTTTCACTCTGGCCAGTACAAAATGGCCGCGAACTACATGAAAACTGCCGTAGAAGCATGAAAAAATCGATTATTTCCACTATCGATGGGAGTTGGGAAATGCAATGTCGGTCTTGGTCTTCCCGCTAACTTGGAGCATGTGCATGTAAACTTTGGTGCAAATCCGTCGAAAATTGCGACCGAGCATTCGTTACACACACACACACACACACACACACACACACACACACACACACACACACACACACACACACACATCCTGCCTTTTCATATCAAAAATATTTTCACTCTTTACAGACATTTGATTACAAGCTTATTTCATGTACAAATTTAAATAATATACATAACTACGCTATATTTCCATACGAATTTGCCTATACTGGTAAAAATAGCGGAATATTTAGTGTTTACAAATATTAAGGAGTGTGGCTAGTCTAACGAATATCGGCACAGAAAATGAAATGAGAACTTCTTTCTTTCTTTTTATGTGCCATGTCCTTTCCAGACGTAGGCGATCATGGCTCTCCACCTCCCTCTTTCTCTCTTGCAGCTCTCAACAAGCTCCTTCCCTCTGCCACCTCCCCCCCAGACCACGTTCTGTCATTCACTTGCTTAAGCCCGCTAGGTATGTCACGCATTGCTTTCCCTTGTGTCTCTTTCTTCTCTATTCGACCCGTGAGTATCAGATTTCTTTGTTACCAAAGATATCCTCCTGTCTCTCAGTACACTGCCCCGCTTGTGGAATGTGTCCTCGGCCATCTTTATACGCCTGCGGATCTGAGTGTCGCACTTACCTTAATTTATCAAGACGCTAACAGCATCTGTTCCAGACTCATCCTCTTACTGATGACCATGCACTCCATCTTCTTGTAGTTTATGGTTAGTCCCTTCTTCTCACTCTTCGTTGCTACTTTCTGTAGGAGATTTTGTAATTACATTTCCGTGCCTGCTATCCATACTGTGCCATTTGCGTATCTTATGTTGTTAAGATTGTGGCCGCCAATGCTAAATCCCGATTGGGTTTCCAATTCACTCAAGATTGCCTCGCCGTATAGGTTGAACAGGTCGAATGAGAAGACGCATCCTTGCCTTACGCCCCTTTCTGTTTTTGTATATTCGCTATGCGCATGCATGCTGTTTGCTGCCAGTATAGTTTCTTGATCATTCTGATATCCTTCCCGAATGTATCGAGGTTGCTGAGCAGTTCCATCAGATCCTTGTGGCATACTTTGTCGACGGGTCCCCGTAACGAAATGAGCAAACCCAATTCAAATTCATAGCAAATCCGTTGCGGGAATTCCTCTCTTTTCCATTAGACTATAGGTTAAATAGTAGGGTAGACTTCTTTCGTTTTTAACCAGTCAAAGTAAAAGAAAACTAAATTCCGAAGGAAAATTCGGAATTCCAAACAAGGCAACGAGATATCTCTCTATTATATTTCGGAAGAATGCAAGGGAATTCGCAGATAATTAAAAAAAGATTCTATCATGATCGCCTACGTCCTGATGGAGCATAGCATTTTAAAACTACTATGAAGCCAGTTTACACATGAATCTTTAAATCGATTTTTATAACCTTCCAGTTTCGTAAATATCTTTACACTGTCCGCCATTTTCCAAAGAAAAAATTCAACAGTTGTTGTTAGTGCAATGGAGATAACTCTACTTACCTCCCTTGCAATAGTGGCATTAAAATTGATTTATTACTAACAAAATATATACATTTACACTTCTATGAATATATATCATTTGATCAATACTATTTAACTGTTATTAGTGTTTCAGATATTATAATGGTGGGTACAAATACTAAGGCGCTGGTAATTTTGAAGCATTATTTTAAATTGATCGTCAAAGTTGCTGAAACAAAATTCATGAAATAGAAGGAAAGGGAACAATATATGAACTTACTGTCCCAATCTACTTTAAACGCTTTAAATTATTCCTTGAAGTACAGACAAGAAACGGACAATGATAAATTTTCGATTATAATGTTTTTAAAATGCAAGAGAATTCGATCAGCAACACACATATATACGAAAATAATAATCAATATAGAATTCATTAAAAACGAAAATAGAAAGCGGCTGTCGTAGTCTATATGCAGAGATAGTTGCAGTTAGAGATGGACAGAGGATGAGTCGGAGTCTCTCTGGCCGAAAGAAGTATTTGGACCGTTAGTCTGTCGTGAGAGAAGAGATAAGTAGTAAAGACAGTGTCCTAAGTGTCACATACTCGAGACACCGCGCCAGGTGAATATCTGGATAATTAACCCAAAATATTGGAAACATGATTCGTGTTTAATTTTCTTTGGCGTTATTTCTGTTTCCTTGTGAATGTACACCGGGCCTTTCCCAGTTTTTGTTTACACTGGCGCAACTTGGAATCAAATCACATCGTGAGGAGAAGCTGCCTGTTCGGTGAAAAACTATCGGAGGGCCGCGAGTGTATATTGATATTCCGGATACAGAAAATTAATCTATACATTTTTTCAGCCTATATCGACATCGTTTTTTGTTTGTTTATTATTAATAATTTCACTCCAAATTTTGATTATTTCTTCTGAACGATTAGCTAAATTGAGTAGAATGTTCGTGCTGAAAGCAATTTAAATGAGATCCTTTGACTATTTAAAGCAACATTATACCTGAAATAGGCAAAAATGTCGAAACGATATCGTCACAGCAGTAAACACGAGAACACAAATTCGAGATATTTTCAGAATAATAACAACTAAAAATGTTCAGTTTTATAAAGAATCTTAATTCTTGACGTAATAATTGAAACCGGTTCCTGGTCAGTTCCTCGACTATAAAATAGCCATGGAAAGATCCTATTGTTTCTTTAAATATTTGAGCTTAACAATTTTAAAAAAATATAATTACAATCATATATATGAAGCAGCAGGTCATTATTTTAATAAGAGGCTACAACTGAAACGATTCAAAATTGACAAGGTTTCATTTTTTTTTCAGTTTCACTCAATCAGACATTAAACACCAATAGTAATGTTAATCTTTCCCTCTCTTTCTTTTATTAATTATTTCTTTCTTCGTTCATTCCAAGGCCTTCGATATATTCTTTCTTCCGTCTATCTTCGCAATCAAACATGAATGATCGCTTATTTATCAGAGAAAATAGAATGACGTAACATACGTGCTAACTAAGCAGCAAGCAGAAATATAATGTTTTCATTCAGAACTTCAGACAGTATCAGGAAATGCCAAAGAGTCAAATAGCTGAGACATACGGAAATAAAAAAGATGTTCATAACGATGTTCTTCGTGATATTGTCTTAAGTTATAAACTTAAGACAATATCACGAAGACCAAAAAAAAAAAAAAAAGAAAGTAATATTTACGAATCGCCAGTGGTATGTTGCAAGCTCAAGAGTAAGACCTCCTAAGAATTTATTCTTCGCTGTTAAAAAGAAAAAAGGGAAAAATAAATTTTCTTAAATAAAAAGATATTATTTACCTTGAAGTCGTATAAAATTAGATTAAATTAAGGAAATGATTAAACTGCGAAGCGGAGTTTTTGTCAAAGTATTTTTCCAAACAAATCAGTTTATTCAAATTTCATCGATTGGTTTGCGAAATTGAACGAAACGTAAAGTTTGTAAATCTCGACAAAAATGTTAGCGATAATTTCAACAATATTAAATACTGTGGGGAGTTCAACACGCTGACGCGTGTTACGAATAAACTCTAGTATTTTAAAATATGTCCTTTGAAGGAATATTAAAAAGCTTGATTTGGAAATTTATACAATATTTACTTTTGTAATATAAGGTTGATGTAAAATGTAAGAATATTATTTTCACAAAATATTTTGTCTATATTTCTGAGATGGGGTATTATGTACACTTAACCAGGTATTGAACTCATTTAAGGACATATGGAAGGGTGAATAAAGACGTTGGTTAGATCCAGTGACAGGACCCAAAGTATTGTGAGTTCAATACCTGGTTAAGGCAGCGGATAACTTGGTGAGGTGAATTAACAGGAGATAAACTGATAACTGACATCCATTAGACATGACACGTGGAACTAGAATTGTTTAGCCCAGCGAGCGAAATAAAGGGTTCAGTTCGATATTCCAACCACTTGAAGAAGGCCGGAGCGTACAATGGCCAAAACGTTGTGATAAATATGGCAGCAAAGATGACTACAATAGTCCGAATAATGTAAATAGTGTACAAAATATTTTATCGATATAAAATACATCATTCGGTCATCAACTATTTTTCCTTTATTTACTACGAGTTTACTCCATTTGTTAAATTATGTATTCCATGATAAAAGAACGATTTTTGCTGGAGAGCACTGACCAAAAACAAGAAAAAAATAGAGTTGAAGATGGTGCGTCTGAAGTTATATTCGCCACAAAAGTTCTTATTCCGTCGACGACATGGCCGCTAGTCTGCAACAGCCGGTGGATATTGCCGTGGAGCAAAATTAAAGTAACGATTTTTCCTCCAGAAAAATAAATTCCGTGCCTCACACAAACGATTCATTTACTGACTGTCACTTTCGCAATATCAGTTTGCGCTGTTTATATTATGATTCTTAATTATTTTTCTCCACTAGATTCTATTGTGATCGAAATATTGAAGTCCGAGATTCAGCTACGATGTTCTTCGTTTTGGATTCTCACAATAAAGCCATTTGTCATCGCCAGTGAATATATTGTCGAATATTATATTTCATCTATGTCGAGACTGAATAGAGAGACAAATGTTTGAATCTTGACCCATGTTCCTTAATAAAAGTTAATATGGAATTCGATTTTGTATATTCTCAATTTTCCCAAAAGCTTATAAACGACATTCTTCAGTTAATTGACTGCAGAAGCAATAAACTTAAAGCTATTTCTTATAATTCTTTAACATTGAACAAAAGATGGCAATGCCAATATTTTAATCAACTCAATAGATTTTTTTTATTTATTTGTCGCAACGGTGCGGGATATCGCAAAACACATTTCCACTTTTCTGACATTTGTCTATTGCGATCATTTCTTCTCGGTGTGAATTTGTATATGAAGTTCACTATCAATATAGTTTAGATTTAAGTAGCTAGATGGTTAAAGCTACGATAGAGAAATATACACTTTTGGTTACTTTAATCTTATTTTTGATCACAGTTTTGTTTTTTTTTTGTTTTTTTATATAGATCGATTGCTCTTCAATCGTTAAAGTAGCATGAGAACTAAATAAAAGACCGTAGAAGACTGTAATGTTAGGCTTGCTTATTGGTGGCCCTCAAAATATTTTAAAATATTACAGTAATTACTTCCTGCAATATTGTCAAATAATAATCTTAAAATGAAAACAATAAAAAAACAATAACACATGAATATAAAAACTAAAATGCACTTATATATATATATATATATATATATATATATATATATATATATATATATATATAGATAGATAGATAGATAGATAGATAGATAGATAGGAATTGGTAGGATAAAAATGTCCATAGACGCAGAAATAATTCCTCAGGTGTTATAAATACAGTGATCAATATATATATATATATATATATATATATATATATATATATATATATATATATACATATATATATATATGTGTGGGGGGTGTTTGTGTACACAGAGTGCCCAAAATGTATAGATATCAATTCAAAAACAAAAACAAAAAAAAATTGTTTTCGCAGTTTCATCAAATTGCGATAACACTGTTTACTGTAGTACGATATTTTCTCGACAGACGGTATTAAATTGGCCGTCCTTACACAAGAAGTGAAAAATGGATGTGCAACAATCCCACTGAACAATTTGACCAACATTGAACGAGTAGTTCTCCGTACTAATAACTACCTGGAAGCTAAAGGCCACCATTTTTTGAGCATCACTTGTAATTCCAAGGATAATTTGTATTAATCTTGTGATATCTGAATAAAATTATTATTATCATTTTTTTTCCTTTTCTAAAGTGTGTATACATTTTGAGCGGACTGTGTGTGTGCATATGTGAATATATATATATATATATATATATATATATATATATATATATATATATGAGTGAGTGAGTGAGTGGTTGTGTGTGGAATCTCTGCGGTGACGACAAATAAGGACTCAGTAAAACATAGTGATGCTCAACTTCTATGGACACGCATGTGTCTCTCAAGGCCTGTAGGTGTTTTGCAGCCTTTTTGCCAGTTAAAACATGTTGCAGACCCATTTTGCACGAGTGGTTGATAGTCAATTGCCACATGTTTCCTCGGGTGGACAGCAAGGCCTGCTTTAATGTGGAAGATAAGGCAACCACTAAGAGAAGCAGCATGCTGCCAACTTTAGTATTTGCACCCAGTTGATCCCGATCTTCAAGCCAGCCTCGTTCAAACTTTTCTATAGTTCAGGAGCCTGACAGGCACATGCTCTTGCTCTCTGACGCTTTACTTTACGTGACAGAAAAAAATGGATGCTGCATAGCTTCAGATTGAGTTCGTTTTTGAAACGCAAGAGTTTCCACTAGATTCTGTTGTGACTGTAATGTCGAAGCCCGAGATCTACGATTTTCTTCGTTTTCGATTCTCATAAAAAGGCCATTTTTCATCGCCAGTGACTAAGAGCAATTGTTCTGAAAGTCTGCTATTATTCATTCGAGAATGATGTCCTGCTTATCTGAACGTTCAATACCTGTAATGTTGCATAGCTTCAGACTGTGTTCGGTTTCCACTAGATTCTGTTGTGACTGAAATATTGAAGATCGAGGTCTAGCTTCGATTTTCTTCGTTTTGGATTCTCGTAAAAAGGCCATTTTTTATCGCCAGTGACTTAGAGGAATTGTTCTGGAAGTCTGCTATCGCTCATACGAGAATGATGTCTTGCTCATCTGAGTTGGACGTTCACGTGGATGGATTCAGTACCAGTAATGATGTATTCAAAATGATGTAATCAAAACTTCCCTGTTTCTAATTCGATCACTACGTTTTAAATGGTACGTAGGCACACACACACACACACACACACACACACACACACACACATATATATATATATATATATATATATATATATATATATATATATATATATATATATATATATATATTGTGTGTGTACACAGATGTTGACTATAACCAGAATAATCTAAACCCGTAGATTAAGTAAAAGATTTAGTCTGAAATTCCCCGTATATTATTCGCATCGACAAACTCCCAAAGAAACCCCGGAGAACGGCTAATACGTTGTAATAATAACAAAGTTGCGGATACTAAACCGTATGTAGGTATTGTAAATAACACTTTTACACTGTCATATTTAATTATGATTTTATTGTTTTCCTAATAGAATCGGAATTATATGTTGGCGAAATTTTCAAGGTATTTGTTTTACGAGTAATATACCATGTGAATTTTCATTAATATATATTTGGTGATATGAAATTTCATCTTGAAAGTCGTGAATTTTTCATTATACTGTAAATAAATATATATTAATATAACTATCAATATATAAAGATTGCCAGGATTCGTTTGAATGATATAGCGTCAAAAAAGAAACAAGATGTTGCAAAGCTATTGAGTTTTGAAAAAAATAAAACTTCGGAAATTGCTATAAAGTTAAGTAAATTACAGAAAAATCAAAAAAGAAACTGAAAAGTTTGCTAAGATAAACAGAACAAAAAATTGCTTAACAAATGTCGCAAAAAAAGAAATGTGAAAAAAACTTACATGGGCGATGAGCAACAATTTATATATTATATATATATATATATATATATATATATATATATATATATATATATAGTGATCCTATCTAGACAAGAAAACTGACTTTGTCATTGTAAACATGCAAAATGCTAACCCTATCCCTAAACCCATTATATATTTGATAAATACATGAAGATAGAGGTATAAATGAAAGAGACCGCAATTCAGACATACAGACTCGTATTTCTCTCTCTATATGGGGAGAATGAGATATAGATAGTGAGAGGTAGGGAGAAACAGTGTTAGAAAGGGGGTGGCATGGAAGTAAAGAGTGAGAAAATAGGGATATCACGTGATGTCATTTGCACCCAAAATATATACAAGACAGACGAAGGTACATATAAATAATGTGGAATATATAAACGAGTTTCTATGAGCTTCCATTCGTGAGTCTTAGCATATTTCTCGACAAACATTCGAAACTTTCTGAACAATTACAAAAAAAGGGTTCGTCTACAAAACCCCGAAGTTGAGGTGCTAAATATAACATCGATCAGCTAAGTGACAGATTTATATTTATATAACACACACACACACACACACACACACACACACACACACACACACACACACACACATATATATATATATATATATATATATATATATATATATATATATATATATATATATTAAAAGAAGAAAGAAACCGCAAAAGTTTTGGGATGTAATATAGATTTTTTTTTTAAATATATATTATGCCTCATTTTCCATAAACTTGCAATACGTGTTTCGGGTCTCGTGACCTTCTTCAGAAAATTCTAAACATTGCCACATATTATTAAATTGAATTTCTTCCCTTTATATATATATATATATATATATATATATATATATATATATATATATATATATTTTTCTTTATATATATATATATAATAGATGGGAATAGATATTGCGGCAGACAATGAAAGTTGTCGTTTGTCTTTCCAAGCTCGATGGTAATGGAGTTCAGTCTGTAGGGCTAGAGGAAGTAGGATTTAATTGGAAGGAAGTGATATTAGAAGCTAAAGGTTCAACCTAAAAATTAACTTTAAAATTTAAACATTGAAAAGTGCGAACTCAGTGTTAGGTACTTTCGGCAAAGAAAATTTTAGATTGAACATTTAGCTTCCACTATCACTTCGCTACTTCCTGCTTCTTTTAGCCCTATGAACGTGAACTTCATTCCGCATCGAGATGGAAGAGACAGACAAACACTTACATTGTCTGCCGTAAAAGTCTATTTTCCATATGATTTAAAAAGATTTTTTGTTTATTCACCATTATATATATATATATATATGTATGTGTGTATATATGTGTGTGTGTGTGTGTGTGTGTGTGTGTGTGTGAAAATATGTGTGGGTAAGTAGATCCTATTAATATAAAATATTAAAACTGATCCACAAAAGAGAGTTCATTATAAATTTTATTATAGAGCATATAAATGAATTCAAATTAATGAGATCCAAACAATTTACCTCATACAGATGATCATTTCGTCCATGGGAAAAGTAGTTTTTCCCTGGACTTATCAATGCTAATACAGTTACTAAAATTTAGTAAATGTATTTTGAAAATGATCATCTCTATGAGGTAATTCGTTTGTATCTCATTAATTATAATTCACACACACACACACGCGCATATGCAATCCCTGAAGACTCTTGCTCAGGCACAATCACAGAGCCCACCCACGGTTTATCCGGCAACTATGCTGAGAGGACCGTAGTTACAGTTTCTGGGAGAGATCGCGTTACCTAGCATGATCAACATCTGAACAAACCTGGCACGTTCAAATCCTCGCTCACGAGGACTTGTTGACTTCGTGCTAGCACAACCTTTGACGGCTTCCGTCTACACAATTCCACTCATAAGGCCTGGGTCAACCCGTTGTATGGTGTTTCAGATATTTTCCAAAGGTGCCGCACACTGGGGTCGCCTTCTCTAGATCGATAACATCAAGAAGTCACTTTTCTCTTGAGATTCCAAACCGGGTTTCATATTCAGAAAGCGAACGTTCTAACCCCATACATATATATATATATATATATATATATATATATATATATATATATATATATATATATATATATACAGGTAAGGTAGATAGATATAGATAACGATTACGCAATATATATATATGGGAGTTATTTTGAACTAGACGCTGTACTTATTTTTAAACAGTGCATATTGCGTAATCGTTATCTATATCTATATATATATATATATATATATATATATATATATATATATATATATATATATATATATATATATAGAGAGAGAGAGAGAGAGAGAGAGAGAGGGGAGTGGAAAAATCTATATCTACGTTTTTAAGGGAGTGTCAATGAGAAGATATGGCCACTTCGATATATACAATCCCACAACTCTGTGTATGTGTATGTGTGTATGTGTTTGAATGAGTGAAAGTGTGAATGAATGAGTGAGTGAGTGAGTGAGTGAGAGACAGAAGAGAGAAAGACAGAGAGAGATTTTCTGATAAATAGATGTTTGTGACATGAGAATATGTGCCGTAAGGTAATTTCCTGCTTCATTATCTTTATTCTTTCTTTAGGATTTCTGAATAAGCAATTAAGAAGAGCACATCGTCACGCTTAGAAGATCAGCCCGATTTTGCTTACATCTAATCCAACCCTTATAATCTGCTTTATTCTTCTTGGCCTCACGCGGCTTATCATTATCGGCTGCTGCCTCTGTTTCATTGTATTTAAGGCGCTTAGATGCAGACACAGCATAACGTCAATATGCTGCGTTTTACGTTGTTTATCACTGTCTTCCACTTTATACAAATCGACACAGAATCTGTATATATGACTGTTATCGTGGTCGAACTTGATTCTATGGACAACGTTCTTCCTCCCCTCCTTCCTCTCTTCCTTATACTCTCTCTTTCCTCACCTTCCTTATAATCTTTCTTCCGTCCTTTCTGGCCTCCCTTTTCCTTCTTCCTTTCCTTCCCTCTTCATTCTCTTCCTTATCTCCTTGCTTCCCTATTCTCTTCTTTCTCCCTTCCTCTCCTCCTTCCTCTATTGTTTATTCTCTTCTGTCTTTCTCTCCATTTTTCCTCGTTTTTCCCTCCTTTCTTCGTCGTCCTTCCCTCCTCATTCTCTCCCTTACCCCTTCCTCTCCTCCTTCCTCTATTACTTTCTCGTATTTCCTTCCCTCCTTTCTTCCTCGACATTCCCTCCTCTCTTCCTTCCCTTTCTTTTATCCTTTCTTCTTCAGTCTCTTCCTTCCCTCCTTATTCACTTCCTTCCTTCGCTCCTCATTCTCTTCCTTCCCTCTTCATTCTCTTCCTTCCCTCTTCATTCTCTTCCTTCCTTTCTTCTTCATTCTCTTCCTTCCTCTCCGTCTTTGAAGGAAACAAATGATATCAAAGAACTTCCACAATGGCTGTAACGTTTCCTCTTGTGATATCCTTTTTACCTAAACTGTTAAAAATGATTTTATACAAGCGATTTCTCGGATAAAAGGTTAAATTGGCTTCAAACAAATGGATCCTACAAATCTTAAAGACGACTATACTTCATCAGAACTTATAGAACAATTCGACAAAATCACGAACGAAGAGCTTTGGCAAATAACAATGAACAACTGTAGCAACACCAAAAATGAGTAGCACTTGTTAATAAAAGAGAAAATAATATAATCAAGTTGTTAAATTTCCTATATAAAAAAACAAATGTTTGATAAGATACTCCGAAGAATATTAGAAAGCACTATAACTAAAGACTCATATTCTGAAAGACTGTTTCAGTAAAGTTTTTTATGAATTGCAACCGAATGTAAATGTTAACTTTTCAGTCAATGAACGCCAAATGTTTGCTGTACAGAAACGCCTAATTTTACCAATTAGTAAATCATCCGTGTTCCTTAAGGGCGACTTAATTTTTCATATAGATTTTGTAAAAATAAATAAAAAAAACTCAACTTTCCACAAGACCAAAAAAAAACCCATCAATATTAGAAAGTTCTATAACCGAAGAATTTCTAATTTCCTGAAAAACTTTATTTTTTTTATTAAAAATATTTTATAAATTTCAAAACAAATTAACTGTTCTTTCAATAAATGTTGAATTTTTCCTGTATAGAGAATTCTAATTTAACAATTACTGTCAACATCGAGAATTTAAAGATGCTAAACGTTCCATAGTTTTCGTTCTTTTCTCTGTTCACATATTAAATAATGTGTAATCATACAGCTTGTTTGGAATACGAATTCAAAAAGTAATTTAAGATTATTATTTCATATCTGCTTGAAAATTTGAAAATTTAAACAGAAATATGTCTAGAGAACAACATTATAAAAAAAAATCAGAAATTCTTATGTCTAGAGAACGAATCAATCGATGGACGTCATTTTTTCGGTCTAATTTCGGTTTAAAATTGTTTTAAGGAAGATTTGTCATTTAAGCTGTATTGTATTTATTAAGTAAAAAATGGATTGTCCATGTTCTGGATCCATTTTTTCTATGAATTAATTTGGAAACAAATCACCGGGATTTATGAAACTGAACATTTTTGCTAAGTATTTCATGTCTTCACATGTGTGGATATATATATAAATATTATTTTTAAAGTTGTTTTTTACACTCAGTGTTTTTTCCTGGTAAGCCAGTCTCAGGTCGAAGTCATTGTATTTTGTTGGGGAGATTCACTTAGCAAAATATAATGCGCAATCATTATAAATTTTATATATATATATATATATATATATATATATATATATATATATATATATACATATATATATATATATATATATATATATATATGCATATATATATATATATATATATATATATATATATATATATATATATATATATATATATATATATATATATATATATATATATATATATATATATGCATATATATATATATATATATATATATATATATATATATATATATATATATATATATATATATATATATATACCAAGATTGCAGGTGACCATATATATTCACTAGGGTATATGTATTGAACTCATTCAATTTCACAGACATTTGGGTCAATTCAATAAAGATGAGGTCAACTGTCTGATATATATCACAACTTTAACGCCTTTTTCATCCCTACCTGCCTGCCAGTCTTTTGACCACCTCTCACCCTTGCTACCCCTGCTAGTCCATTTCTTTTCATCATTCTCATTACTTTCTTTTCTCTCTCTCTATATATATATATATATGAGAGAGAGAGAGAGAGAGAGAGAGAGAGAGAGAGAGAGAGAATGTTTACAGTCGTACTTCAATTTTGGCGGATTTGATTATTCCCAAGTCTGCTATCAATAAATAAATGAGATTTTTTTTTTATTTTAGTTTTGAGGCCTCGTGCGGAAAATCGTAGACAATGTAAAGAAATAGATTTGTAAGTCATAAATGTATAAAATGTTTTTACAATAATGTTTTTCATACACTGTTAATAGAAAAACAGACACCCGTATTAAATGAACGTATTTTTTCAATTACGAAATCTAAAATCTACATAATTTTTTTCAAATCCAATAAATTATTCGACGACCTTTTTCTCTAGAATTGCGATTTTGAAAGATTTTTTATTTAAAATATCATATATAATTTAAGACCCATATAGTCGTTCCTCAGTAATTAAGAACAAAAAATTAAATTTAAATATAATATTCAGAAGCACATGAATCTGTTTTTTCTCTAATGCAAAAATATTTTTATCAGAATCTTTCTTAATTCTTCTATTTAATAATATTACTGTTTTTACCTCCAAAGTAAAACGATACCTAAAGTTTAAAATGACTTTTTAAAAATTAAAAATCTTTCTTGAAGCTTTTATTTTAGTTTTAATTTCAAGTTTATAGAATAAAGTTAATATTTCCAGTAAGTAAAACTACGTTGCTGTATTTCAAAACGAATTTAAATTGATTAGAATGAGATATTAAATCGCTAAAAACGGCATATTTCAGCCATATTTACAAATCTCTCAGCACGACGTAATTCTCTTTATTAAAACAATATTTTAAAAATAAATATGCTTTTCTGAAACTATTTAAAGAAGATTAACTGATTTTTAGCTTAATTAGATTTGAAACAAGTATTATTAACTTTTATTTTTAAATATCACAGAAAAGCATTTTGAAAACAAAAATGGGTGATTTTATGAGGTCTTGACAACTATCTCGATAGACTTATGTTAGGAATTTTTTATAGCATTTCACATATGGGGGACATAACTGTAAATATTACTTGACGAATATAACGTGATCACATTTTTATATAATTATTTTAACTACCCAGTAATCGTGGTGGTATTGTAAAGCGACTCGGATTGAGGAATTGGAGAGCCGAGTTCGAATTCCAGTCGAATCCATTACAGTCACTTACGTGCTAATACACTTCTTCTCACCGCCCAGCTATGGGTAAATAGCAGGACAGACAAGGTTCTATAGACTTGGATGGCAACTGGTCTACCGCAGAAAATAATGGCAACCCACTGCATTAAAAAATCTGCCTCGTCAGTCATGTATCGCAAGATAAATGATCGCCTAAGCGTGTATCACGCATGGCACATAACTAACTAAGACAGCAATTGTAAATATTTATTAAAATATTTTACGTAATCTGAGTTTTTTTTTTAATTTTAGGTTCTTGGAATTTAAATACTGCTATTATTTTTTGAGAATGTCATGTATGGACGTCCGTATTTACAAAAATCGGCACGTTTATACACGCAAAAAAAATTACTCCAGAAATGACTACACGAAATGAGTGGGGGTGGTTTGAAAACCGTGTGAATGCAATCCTGACAGTGGTAGCTATTCTGTAAGTTTTAATATAAGGCCAAAAATTCGAAAAGTCTACTACCGTGGTGATAATAGAAACTGAGGAAGCCTCTCTTGCTCACCATGTTCATTGGGGAACCTGGATTCAGCAGACCAAGAAAAGTCATCAGCCGACCTGTTGAGATCTGTCCTATTTATCTCCCTCTCGCTTCCTCGGAGAAGTGATATTACTACTACTCTACCCACCCAAACTCTTGAAACATAAAATAAAGCGAAGATTATAAAGCTAAGGAAATTGTCCGTCGTTTATTCTGTCTATGATGCAGCGCTGGGGCCTGAAGTATTACCGATAGACCACGAGTAATGAAAGATTACACGCAAAGCAACATGATTAACGTATATGCAGACAAGTCGAATAATAAGATAGATATATTCTTTCGTACTTTTTTGTTGCCTTTACAATAATATCTCAGAAAGAAAAAATATCGACCCTTAAAATAAGAATATCCGTTTGAAAATATCTTGGACCAGTTAATCTTGGTCACGCAACCAAGAGACAGGAAAGCTATGAAATTAGCAAACAACTATTATCCATACATATTAAGCCAACATCAGTACATCACATGACCGTAGATTTCAGATAAAACATAGTTGAGATAATATATAGATGTGTAGTTAGCGTCGAGGTTTTCGATTCACAAAGGGGAATGGGCCTGCCAAGTTCATATCCTAACAGACATAGCTGCGCTCAATTTTACTCATATGTATGAAACCACCTCTTCTCTGGCTAGTGATGGCATAATTAGCAAGGCAGATTGAACTCTGCAAAGTTGGTTGACAATCATTCTAGGAGAAAGACAACTCTGAATTCAAAACTAGTGAGACGTGGAGCTGACAACTTCACCCGTAAAAACTTGTGATAGGAACCACAGCAGCAACTAGCGTGATGAGGCTGAGGTTCTGTACTTCATGGAGAGGGAGGGAGACTAGTTTGGTAAACAATTTCAGCCAGTTTACCATACTTAGCTTTCTTTTCATTTTAGAGAAAAGTATAGGAGGATCTTGAACAAACATACGACACTAATTACCAGCGTTAAAATCGAGTTTCAAATCCTTATTTTTAATCGTCTAAGCTATCCTTGCTTAAAAGACTGACGTAACACAATCTTCTTACAACACCAAATTCTTCTATTATTTGATAATTGTCAGATTGCATTCTGTAAAATAAATATTTTCTGGGTTTGGTCTTTTAAATATCGTAATTTGTGAAATAACTGAAAGATAATTTTTAAAATTGAATAATTACTTTTTTTAAAAATATAAAACACTCGTCTTAAGATAAAAAATAAACAATATAAAGAATAATCAATGGTCAGTCAAGTGAAAATCAGGCATGATTAAAAGTCTGGCGTAACACAATCTTCCTATCGCTCTCTTTAGTAGATTTGAACCCAAGATTTATTAAAATTCTTCAATTAACGGGTTATTACACTCATCCACTTATATAGGCACGTGCGTAAAGAATGGGACAAATACGTACACGCGTACAGGATGGGACAGATAGGTACACGCGTACAGGATGGGACAGATAGGTACACGCGTACAGGATGGGACAGATAAGCACACGCGTACAGAATGGGATAGATAGGCACACGCATACAAGATGGGACAGATAAGCACACGCGTACAGAATGTGATAGGCACATGCGTACAGAATAGGAGAAATACGCACACGCGTACAGAATGGGACAGATAGGCAAACGTGTACAGAATGGGAAAGATAGGCACACGCGTACAGAATGGGATAGAAAGGCACATGCGTACAGAATGGGACAGACAGGCACACGCGAACAGAATGGGACAGACAGGCACACGCGTACAGAATGGGATAGATAGGAAAACGCGTACAGAATGGGACAGATAATTGGAGAAAAAAAACGAATATTAATCAATCGACTATTATAATGACAAAGTGAGAAAGTAAAAGATAGGAGAAGAAATAAAAAGAACTGGTTGTTCTGACCTGAAAGTAAATTTGTTGAAAGAAAAGAAGGCAAGACAGGAAAAAATAAATAAAGAAAAAAGCAGGAAAAGTAAGAAAAAGAAAGAAAAGAGAAAAAAAGAAGAGAGAAAAGAAATAAAAAAGAAAAGAGTAAAAGGAAAGAAGAGAAAAAAAAGAAGAGAGACAAAGACAAAAATAAAAGAAAGAAAAAGATTAATGAAAAGAAAACCTTTCTGTAGCAAGAAGTATTCGAAATATTTTGAAAATTATTAATTAAAGTTATTTTCATCGCTTTGAAAGCAAGTTTTTGCCCAGGGATAAATTGTCGATACAAAAAAACATACAAGCAAACTTGGCTAACATTAGAGGGTAGTGAACAAGTGTAATATATATCTATATATATATATATATATATATATATATATGTGTGTGTGTGTGTGTGTGTGTGTGTGTGTGTGTGTGAGTGAGAGAGAGAAGAGAGAGAGAGAGAATTACACTTTCAATTAAACCTTTATTTACTACACTGTATCAAAACATGATTCTTTAATGTTTTTGCATGCGTTGATTTTCGTAAAAATAAATAGAAATTCGTTTGGCACAAGAGTTTACTCTATGCAAGAGTGTAGATAATCGCTCAACTTAGCTTAGTCTGACAAATGGTCATTGTAATTGGACACTCGTTATAT
>CAHIKZ030002777.1:2627500-2672500 GCA_903632075.3 Acanthosepion pharaonis
ATTCGTTAACTGTATGAATTATGTGTTGAAAAACAAACAAACTAGAAAACTGGTATTTCTCGACCTACATTCTACGATACTGTTCTCAATTCTCATTAAATAAATAGTCTCAAGATGATTCAGATTTTCTGGAATTGTTAATTCATGATCACCCTTAATATATAAATATAAATAAATATAAAAATAAATAAAAATATATAAATAAATATATATATATATATATATATATATATATATATATTGTATTTGGGAAATAATACTTCATATTTCATTAAAGACGAGTGACAAGGTACTCTGATTAAGCTTTTTATTCAGTTCCTGTCCGAATGTTCTATATATCTGTGCGGTTTCGGCTATTCTATTAGCCATTATCAAGGATGTAACTAGACTGATGGCAATGCTTTTAGTTTACAACTTTTATATTACAAACAAGGTCAGCACATTATGACCGTGTTCATAGTTGATGTTATTGATTGTTAGATTTTTTTCTTATTTGTGCTTCCATTATTTTTAGTCTTTTTTTTTACATATTTATGGGGTTATTATACATTTATTTTGTACAACTATGTTGCGGATGAAGCTTGGCATGTTTCTGTGTATGTTTAAAGGAACAGAGATGCGTAATGTGAATGTTCTTGATAGGCATGTACTGGTACATTTATTTATGAATGTAGTTTTTTTTTTTTTTTAGAAATTCAGTCATTTATGTGCCATGCATTATACACGCGTAGGCGATCATGTATCTTTCGATACATGACTGACGAAATAGATTTTTTTTCTTGCAGTAGGTTGCAATTTCTTTCTGCGGTCGACCAGTTGCCATCCAAGGCTATGAAACCCGGTCTGTTCTGCTATTTACTCATATCTGGGAGGGGGGGAGATGATGATTCACACCTTTGCCAAGATTATTAGCATGTAAGTGAATGTAATGGATTCGAGTGGAATTCGAACTCGGCTCTCCAATTACTCAATTCCATTAGTTCAGACGCAGTTCCTTCAAGGACACGTAAATTTATAAATGATATTGGTTCTCTTTAATTTGGATTTGGCAGGTGAGTTGTTGTTGTTGTTGACTATAAGATTAGCTGTTTTATTTTTATTTTTTTATAACATAAAATTTTATTTTATTTTTCCAGTTGACTAAGGTCGTATATTTCTTTGTAATGTTACAAAGGGAAAATTCATACGGCTTATAAGGCGTATGAATTTGCATTTGATTCTTATAGAAAAGGTTATTCTTATTACTTGGATGTTAAGTCTATAGGTTACCTTAGAAAGAAATAGTCTAATTTGGTGGTCTGTGAGTTATTTCGAAAGTCCGTTATTAAGAAACGTCTGTTTCACATTGTTTAGTTATTTAAAGAACAATTAAACTGAACCGGAAATCGACCAAACTCCATCTGCAATATCCTTCTACAAAATACAAGTATAATTGCCTCACCCACATAAGGCTATTATACTATGTATATATAGTTTTGAAATTATTCCCCCACCACCACTTGAGAATCCGTGCCCTGCATTCATAATTATTGCCAGGGTTATTTATTGATGTGCAGCCTGGCGCGTGTTGTTAAGAAAATTCGGTGAGCCAAGTTTCGAATTCCAGCCGAGATCATTATCTTTACTTTTGCAAAAGTACCCTTAGAAAGGATATGAAACAAACACTTCCCTCCCACTCCACCCCTACTACAACTATGCATTACATAGCGAGAAAGACTGGGTTCCATAACCTTGGTTAACAACTAGTCTAGATATCTTCATTCTTCTTTTATGTCCTATGTTCGATCATGGCCCTGGGCATCTACCTAAACCTTGTAGCCCTTAATAAGTTTTGTCATTTGGTTATTGCTCTCAAAACCTGTTTTACCATCCATCAAGTACCTTACGCGCTGCTTTCCTCTGTCTCTCTTTCCCTAAATCTATCCTGTGAATATCAGATTTTCCTATCCTTCCATCCTCATTAAGTGCATCAGAAATTTCAACTGCATCTCCCTGATGTTAAGAACAAGTTTCCTTTTTGTTTCCATTTTCTCCAAAACCCCATCGTTGCTCACATGTTTGGTCCATGGTATCCTCAGCATCCTTTCACATTTCTGTTGCTTCAAGTTTCTTCCTCATCTTTGAAGGGATTGTCCAACATTCGGTGCCATAAAGGAGGACATATCACATAACAGTTCAATACTTTTTTCTTTGTTTCTAACGATTTTTTTTGTCTCTTAATATTCTGCTTAGCTTTGGGAATGCATCTTTCGCTATCCCAATAAATCTTCGGATCTCAGTGTCACACTTTTGATATAGTTGTTCAATAAAAGCACCAATCCAATAGCAAGTGTGTTTCGCAATCTATCGCAGGCGGAGTTAGTGTCTAAAATTAAGAGGAATTTTTCTCCATTTTTACACAACGATGTGACTAAACGAGTAATCACTGAATTTGCTTCGAAACAAGTCTATAAGTTAGAATCGAATTATGGTAATAATTCTGTGAGACCAACTTGTATCAACTACATCACTGTGTAAAATGTTGTTTTAGCCTGGAACCCTGCGAAGATCGAACTCAGGGTCTCCAACTAAACACCGAAGTAAGCTCAAATATTATTCACTCAATCTTTTCCCTCGGCCACTTTTATTTTATTTTATTTTCTTTTTATGTACTTTTACATCTTTTTTTGATTCTCGCATTTCCTTTGATGAAAACATCTTAATGTGATGACAAGTAATTAGTGTTTCACAATGCCATTTTGAAATAGTCATTTTATTTTAATGTCTCCTCTGACCTATTTCTCTCGGGCTGAGGTGTGGCTATTCAAACCGCTTTTAAAGAATTTCTTTTCTCAGGCCCGATACATTCATTTAGCTTTATCACCAAGCCAAACTAAATATATGACGCGAAAAATTATTGCATCAGATATATTTTACTCATACATATAATCGTAAGAAAAAAAACTGTATTGTCGATTCGACTGTAAGTTGTATTTTTTCTATTTAAATTAATGACAAATTGAAAACAATGCTGCGTGACGCGTTTCGGCCTTTAAGATTTCAACGGTTCTTTGAGACTGGCAAACTTAAGAGATTTCAAATTCTCTTGACGGAGAGAATTTGAATCATTTTGTTTAATCATTTTGAAAATGACTGATTATACAGTTAGTGTAGATATCCTGCTCCTTTTGTAGTGAATCCAATATTAATTCAATACAGTTCGTAGACAGTGATAAACGTTGTAAATACAATACTTTTTCAGAGAAAGATTTCGCACATGTGACGGCATCAAATTATTACTTTTTTTGTAGTGTCGAAACACGTATCGAATCTGTTTCTGTACTTACGTTTTTAAATAAAGTGTTTAAGAAATAAGAACATAGATCAAACAGAACTAATTGATATATAGATATTGTTTCAAATAAACACAAGCCATCTGTACACTGTCCTTATATAGTTCTACACAAGCATAGTTATAATGGATAGTCTTCAACTTCACAAATGTGGTGAAAAGAAGAAAGCCAAAGAGAGAAGAGAGCTGGAGGAACTAAAAAGTTGACGCGAAGAGAGAAAAAAGTGAGGAAGAAAAAAGAGGGGGGGCGCAAAAATTCTTTTTCCTCGTTACTAATCTTGGCCTCGGAACATTTATTTTGAAAGAAATAAAAACATGATTTTTCCTGGGCTCGAACAGCGACCAAAGTATTCATCTAAACTACAAGTCAAATCGTCACACAGTCGTTTTTAAGTTACTTTAACATTAAAAATTTCCAATAAG
Source organism: Acanthosepion pharaonis (assembly GCA_903632075.3). Lineage (NCBI taxonomy): Eukaryota > Metazoa > Mollusca > Cephalopoda > Sepiida > Sepiidae > Acanthosepion > Acanthosepion pharaonis. Next base: position 2,631,255 of record CAHIKZ030002777.1, read on the forward strand.
CCCTCGATCTGTCTATCTATCTCATATATATATATATATATATATATATATATATATATTTATATATATATATATATATATATATATATATATATATATATATAATCGTTATTTTTTTTAATGGATACAACTTATTTAAGAAAAGGTCAAGTTTTTTTATTAAACAGTAATAATTACATTTGCCGGCCTGATAACGTATAAAGAGAAAATATATTAAATAATTGTAGGACTTAATTTATATTTATATATATATATATATATATATATATATATATATATATGTTTCGATGGATAAATTGTCACCTAAATTACGCATATATTTACCAAAATTACACAAAAATATCTTGAAATACTAAAGTGTACATTTATTCAATGAAAGTGACATTCGCTTCAACCAAGGCCTTCAGAGGACTTCGGAATCTCCTGTAAATTTTCTGGACTGTTCAAGATCGTGAATGTTGCCATAATCATTACATTCAGTTCATGTTTTGGTGTTACAAGGAGTTTTCTTTCTCTCTCTCTCTCTCTTTCTTTCTCTCTCCCTCTGTCTCTGCCCCTCTCTCTCTCTCTCTTTCAACTGCGCCCCACAAATCAATAGAGTTGCAGTCTGGCGAGTTAGGTAGCCAGATGTAAGGGGTGATATGGGCGCAGAAATTGTCTGACATCAATGACAGGTTTCTCTGTGCAGAATCCTGTTTCCAGACATAGATTATTCCAGCAGCCACCCTATTGACCCAAGTTAGCACTACCTCCTCAAGACATTTGATGTAGACCTCCCTGTTGAATCTGAGGATCTGTGGGTAGATGAATATAGGTATGAGTTCGCCATCACTAGTGATCACTCCAAACATCTTCGTAACCACCACTAGACTCTTCCAACGTTTTCCAAATTCTCTGCATTGTCCTCAGATTCACACACAAACACTCTGAAATGTTCCGACGCGAATGGCCAGCAGTACAGCATTTCCAAAGTTCTGGCGGAGTGAATTACGTCATGGTGTTCTTTTTCTCAAAGACGGTGCCCAACTGACTCTACCATACTGTGCTGTCAACAAAATCAAAAACAAAGAATGCGCATGCGCAAAATCAAATATATAAAATTGTGACAATTTACCCATCGCACTATATATATATATATATATATATATATATATATATATATATATATATATATATATATATATATATAACATTTAAAGTTGTATTCGTCGTCTTTTATATTTACATGTTTGTTCCACTTCTTTTTTCCCCGTGGATTCATTACTTGAAATCATTTGTGCCTGTTTCTCGAAATCATTCGGTCGATGGCTGACAAACAAGCGACTAATTGCCCGTCCTCATCCTTCTATCGCCTCAGGGCACCGACAGCGAAGCTTTCAGTTTTCGCTGTTCCTGCAGAAGCCTTGTGACAAATGTAAAGGAAATATAAAATGAATAAACTAGGAGGAGGAAAAGTCTCAGTATATTTCTAAGAAGAAATTTAGAAATAATAAGTTAACAACAGTAAAAGAGGAAGGATTGAAACTGTCCAGACCGTAGTGTTACTGGGGTCTGTGAACATAGCGAAAAGAATGCAGGAGATTTACATTGAGACTCTAGTGATAACCACCAGAGATTAGGTGCGAACAAGCATGAATATTAAGGAGATGGAATGAGGAGGAGGAGGAAGAAGAAGAAGAAAATAAAAGTAAAAAAAAAAACATCAATAAATAAATCATAAGTTTGTTTTGCTTCTATCTTAAATTTTTTCAACAAATATGAATATTAGAATATGATCAGATTTTAACAATGTCATGATGAATAAAAATTGTCTGCGTAGAGGTGTCCTCCTAATCTGTGGGTAGGGAATCTTGGATAGAAACCATATTGGTTGGGCGCCTCGGCGTGGTTTAATGGTTAGCAAGCTTGTCTTGCTAGGTCAGTTACTACTGAAAAGTGAGTTCGATCCTCACTGGATACCCCATCCTTTTTGGCCTTGTGCCACAGCTACGCTTGGAAAATTTTTAGAAACAATATTGGCATGACGAATTATTTATTTATAAAACAATTTATATCCAACTGAAAACTTTTAAAATCAAAATTAAATGAAAGATAAAACAAAAAACATTGTACCGATGTTCTCAAAATAAGAAAATCAAACTCTTTAGTTCCAGAATGTTACTGAAATTAGTTTAGTCCGAGTCTGGTGTAAGCCTAAATGGAATTGGTAAATTTTATTGGGTCAATGATCAAAATGGGAATAGTTTACCTGTTAAAAATACTATATTCATATCTGTGACTTTTACTTAAGGTCGAAGACCAAGCGGTTGTACAAGCAGATCCAAAACATTTAAATGGATTTTGGCACGTGTTACACTTTTCTGTTTATCCTTCGTAGATACATCAATAAATCTGTAGCCTAATAATTAAAAATATTCTAACAGCATCTCATTCCTTGTCACTGCACTTAACACTTCACCTTAAAGAACATGGTTCATACATTATACATGGAAATCTTAGACCAGAATTTGTTTTATATATAAACCTGATTAAATATTTATCTATACTCATACCTCCATATTAACACGTGATCAGTATTTTATTTTATTTTTTATGTAGAAAAATAACAGATGATATGCAAATATCACCCAATGAAGCATCTGTCGAGGAACAAAGGCTAAAAATTTGGGACAAATTAAAACAAAGATGAAGATTCTAATCTAAATTATTTTTACAGTATTGCCAATGTTTCATCCCAATGTCAAAAAACATCACAATGAAATCCAATGCGGGCATCTGCTGAAACCTAGCTATCTTAAGAACAATGGCGAACAATCCGAATAATTCAAAATATAACATTTTATTACACACTGAGAGTGTCTTTTTTTGTACATGGAGAAAATATTGTTGCGTATATGTCGGTAAGTATGTGTCACCTTTCGAAGTTCCTCACGAGGGTTCTCTGAACATCTCTCGGTTCTGTCTGCCGTCGGACAGCGCAATTGAAAAACTGAGAGTTGCCCGGTCCCGGGAACCTGCGACACGCGGCAATACCTTCCTAATTTCACTAAAGAGTGGAGGTCGATAGCAATACAGGCGCCAGAGCAAACGGCGGACACGGAGAGTGATCAATTACGCCCCCACCCTGTGCTGCATCCTGCCACCGTGCAGGTGAGAGAGGGAGAGCCGGAACAGTGTGGGGCGCGTAAATAACAGTTTGTGTCCCTATAGTTGTGTATTTTAGTAAACCGAAGAAAAACTATAATTGACTTGTTAGTCAATTTGCTCAACATTTTTTCATTATCCTCTTAAATACATACGAGGAAACAAAACTAAAGAAGTACCTTGACGAAGGCTATAATAAGCAGTGTAGTCCACGACAAGGTTAAGTGCAAATAAAGATTTATTGCGTATCAAAATACAACAATTTTGGCACAAGTCCTAAAATGGGGAATTTGTTGGGGCTGGTCGGAACTATCTTGTACCTAGCTAATCAGATTTACGACCCAATTATTCATTACAATTTGGACATCCACCACAAAAAAATCGTCAATCGTTAGTCAATCCTACATATACCAAAATACACACACACACACACACACAAACACACACACACACACACACACACGCACACAGGGAACTTACTAACCACCCCATCATATAAAATTTCTTGAGTATAAATCTTATATAAAAAGTTTTCGATGGTAAACAATGAGTGGGGAGGGGATGAACCCAACTTGGACCAGAACCAAAGAGGAACAGGCCGGGAACGATATTTACTCACATTACCTAGCTACACAAGAAAGGTTCTTCCCTATCCAGGGGAGGGCACCACAGGAGGCTACGCCGTTGTGAATTAAGGAGACATAAAAAAAGAAAATCTAGGCTAGCCCCGTTCACACAACTCAGACCCGCCACAGTTCCCCACCTTTCGCTGTAATTTGTCGACACGCTTTCTATCAGTTCTAATTTTCATCCTGAGCTGATACTCAAAGAATCGGATTAAACTCTGATGAGAATAACGTTCACATCGCAAGATTTCCTCCAATCGCGTCATACAAATCAGCATTCGAGCCGTGGCTATCAGCGATAAAAACAGCATCCGCGGTATCATATGAAAGCCATGACATTGAGAGATGAGCCTATTCCGAACCAGTTGACAGGCAAGCGAAAACACAAGAGTTGCTGAGGTAATCCGCCGCTGGCACCCAAGAGCAAAACGAGTGCAGCTCGTCCGCCCAGAAGCCGAGCCGGGCGCGTAGCGGATACTTTGTGACTCCCTACACTAGTTCATGATAGAAGACTTCTAAACCGAGAAAGGTCAATCCTCGGCCATTGACCCTAAAGGACGATCGACGCACAAGAAGAAACCTCGATTGAGCCCGGGCCTTACGAAAGTGCTCAGCCCGAGAAACGGGAGGAGTGATAGTTAGGTAAAGGAAAGCGGCCCTAACCTGACAAAATCGAGTGCCCCTGTCATTGCGTCGCGTATGAAAGCCAGTCTCGAGGCGTGTTTGTGACTCGCCAAGTGCGCCCTTCCCCACTCCATGACACGGACGTTGGGCACACATTTCTTTGTCGATGTGATGCTTGCATCCACCCCCACCACCACAAGAGGAAGAAGAGCAAGCGTTCGATCGCCTTCTTATATTCCGTATAGAGAGGAAGTACAGACAAGCGGTAAATGATAAGAGAGAAGTGCCCTACCCTTCACGGACAACCTCCTTCGGCGCCAAGTCTCGAATGCTGCGCCGACCACTGACATTACTTCTGACCACTTTCTCTCCAGCTGGAGGTCGGATCAAAAACACACTCCAAGAATGCGGACAGGACCGTTCCTCCAACCAAATGGTCCCAGAAGTTCGATTCGCTTCCTGTACGCCGTCTCTCAACCAGCAAAGGAGAGGCTCTAACGTCAAAGCATAAAGTAGAGGCGACAGTTGACCAACCGATATAGACAGCGTAAAAGCGCGCGTCCGCTTTCCGTTCACCTCTACCACAGCACTGGAGGAGCGATACAGGAGGTTAATCCAGCAGCAGATGTCGGAGGAGGCCAATCCATCAGGTCTGGTTCGAATCTGGCAGACTGCAGGACAGCAGTCAAGTAGCGATGGTCGACCCTATCAAATGTCTTGGAATGATCCAGACTGATCAGCGCGGCTCGCTCGTTGTCTTTTACTTCCTCTAGGATCGTGCGGATCAGATGCAGGTTGCTCTGAATTGTTCGGCTCTTCACAGCACGACTCTGCTCGGGTCACAACAGAATCTCGGCAGTTGACAGTAAACGGTCCGTCAGGATCTTGGCCCAAATCTTTAACCCTGGGTTTACTAGAGTTATGGGTCCGTAATCATCTAAACTCCGCCCAAAACCCTTGACGTTTTTCAACAGCGTGATCACACCTCTGGAGGTCCGATCGGGGACGGATGCCTAGCGGAACCAGTTGTTGAACACGACAGTCAAAATCAGAACAAAAACGTGCGGAAGCCTCAAGTAAAATTCATAGGGTAAAACCATCAAGTCCCGGAGACTTGCCTCTGCCGACCTTCTTCAATGCCGCGTAGGTCTCACCTTCTGTGATCTCCCCTTACAGTTAGCCTCATCAGTCCGTTCAAGCCGAGGAAAGTCAGCCATATAGCTGCGAAACTCTTCGTCACGGAGACAATGCTCTTTGGCAAACCGGCTCTCGAAATGCCGCCGAAACGCCTCACACATATCGCAAGTCGATCTCAGAGTACGGACCTCCGGAGTCTTGACCTCTCGAATGTAGTGAACTTCCAGGATCCAGGCATTCTAGGCCTAGAGTCTAAAGCCACCCGGGCACAGACAAGTCTGTGGTTCGGATACACTAACCATATCGGACAATCTAGTACATCTGTGTCGGCCCTTCTGACTAACATTCTACCCAGATAGCGAGCTACCTGGGTAGACAGCCACTTATATATATATATATATATATATATATATATATATATATATGCGTGTGTGTGTGTGTGTGTGCGTGAGAGAGAGAGAGAGAGGAAAACGAATTAGTGTTAAAATGGCACAAAAACAAATTTCCATAATATAGGTTTAACTTAATTACCTACTATATTTCCATAATATTCCCTTCCCTATAAATCTTTAAATGTCGAAAATATAACTCATTCTAATTTCTATTTCCCCACCTCTTTACACCATATTTATAATTTATATACTTTCCTCTACTCTAAGATATCTCAACTCCGTTTCCATTACATATTTGCTTCTTTTCAAGTTATTTTTAAAGCCCTTTTTATTCATCTTTTAATTTTAAATTAATATTTCATTCTTCATATAACCACAAATTAATGTCATAAGGTTAATATCCGGGTTTAATTTTATAAAACTTCTTCCTTTTAAGACAAATACTTTTTCACCCTCTCTATCGTGGCCTTCGTTTGACTGAAATATTGAAATTGATAAATTCTGTAATAGTTTTTTTTTTTAGTTTTTATTTTATTTTTATTTTTATTTTTATTTTTTTAGCTTTCACGGTTACATTTCTATTTCTGACACGAACTCAGTCCACGCCGGGGTTGATGAGACATACGACGACCGATATCTTTGTATGTCGAAATAGGCTATTCCCCATATGAGGTGATTTTGTATTTTATCGTTTATTATTTATTTGCTCTGTAATAATAAATACATTAAGCTCTTTTTGTGGATGAATCTTAATATTTTATATTACTAGGATCCACTTGGATTATATACCAACAGATTTTTTACCTATACTATATATATATATATATATATATATATATATATATATATATATATAATTGTTATACGCATACCTCATGTGCATACGGGTTCCGAATGACAAAGGATTTCTTAGATCGAAAATCATTTGACCGAGCTTGAACTACGATCTCTTGCAACGTGTTCAATAAACTCTTTCAATCCCGTTGCATTCTCCCACTTTGTGGGCAATGAAATATTTTACACTCTGCCTCTCCTTTCTCACAGATCAAACGTTGCAAGCCTGGCGCGTTTCTATCGCTATTTCCATGCCAAATGTTCAGACGAGCGACATTTCTTAGTTCCACCATTTCATACTTTTACATCTAGGCCGTGTCATACAGACACACATACAGTCGAATATTTCTCATTCTTTCGTATTTCACTCAGGAGAGAGTTTCTTTCAGAGAATCGCTCCAGAGAACTTGCTTCTTCGATATCTAGAATCAATTGTTATCAATCCTACATATCCTCATAAGCTGCACTTACTTCCTCCTCTTATGTCCATGTAACAACATCATCCAATAACCCTCTACCTTAAGTGGCTCTCCAGCTTCTCATTGTATTTTAACCTAGAAAAGGTTACTGAAAGCGAAATAACCAAAACGGAAGTTCGAAATGAAATGGTAATCTTTATAACATCAAGAAAATAAAATACTCGCCAGCGGCGTGAAGTAGGTAAACCACTACTAGTGGTGGACTACGTAGACAGCATATCGCCCGCACTTACAATCGTGTCCAACGTATTTATGAGGATTGGAATATACTCATTAGTGTTCAAGGTACGGTATATAACACATTGGTTGAACATTAGTAAAAATATCCGGTCGGTGAACATAGATAAAGGAAGATTACATAATAAAAATAATCCAAGCGAGACATGTGTTTTGGATATCACTATTCGAAATTCTGGCTTCATATCTGAATTGAATCTGCTATAACCCCTGGTAGCACTATAGGTCGTCTCACCTTTCTTTTTTTTTTTCCTATTGCTTTTGTTTTTCACTAGTACGATAGTCCTGGGTATGACGATAAACTCCGTCCAGCAGCAAAGCTTCTGATTCGGGAGATTGGAGGTTTTGAGGAAGGTGGAACTACCTCTTAATTGCTGTTGCTCCCAGGTCCACCCTGACCTGGGGTGGTAGCACCTGTTCGAGTTCCATCTATGGACAAATAGTGAACCCTCATAGAAAAACAAACACTATGAAAATATAAAAGGTAAAATATAATAAATAATTTTACAGTAAAAAATATCAGCAATACATTTTTATATATAAAAAATTCAACAATAACTATTTATAGTAAAATGACCATTTTTAGAGCCAAATGACGAGTAATTTATTTTATAGTAGAATTGCCAACAATACATTTTATAACAAAATGACCAACAATACGTTTTATATTTAGTTAAAGGCATACAACTGCTTTCAAAATATATTTAGTTGAAGCCATAAAATTGTTTTCAAAATATTTAAATTACGGCATTAAATAACCCTCAGAGTCAGATGTCGCTAAATAAAATCAACCAATCAATCTTAGTACAACACAAAAGCCACCTATGCCGAGTACGAATAGAAAGATTTCCTTGGAAATGAGCATATAAAATCTTGATATCAGATGTAGGACTGAACACATACCCCCTGGCGCTGGTAGAAAAAAATTCCCTTAGTTTATATATTTCTTTTTTCCAATTTAATTTTCCAATGAAAATTCCTCTTTCTTCTTTCTAAGAAACGTACAAATTCATTTATTTCATTCATCTTTGCTGGTCTTCTTAGTCTCTATTTCATTATTTTTATGGATTTCCTTTCTTTCTCTCTCTCTCTCTCTTACAAAAACTCTTTTCTTTCCTCCTCCTCTTGCTAACACTGTCTTAAGCAGCTGTTTTTCTCTCCATACCTCGCTTGTTACATAGCTCTATCTCTCACTCTTATTCCGCCGATGTTAATGTGTCTGTCTTGGGTGTCACACGCAGACTAGAGCGCTTTCCAAGAGCCACATCTCAATTCTATCACCCTACCCCCTTTTCCGTCCCTCTAGTGATCCAGCTCTAACAATATCCCTCCGCCATCAGCCAGTCAAGTTCATCGAACCCTCATCTTCTTGTTGGACTGAAGACGCACGGAGACGGTTACTCTTTATGAGGAACCATCATCTGAGCAGTGATATTCTCACACATTGAACGCTCCTGGTCTCTTTACTAAACCACTTCCTCTTTACACTCAGCGCATTCTTTTAATCGACATGCTGGCACGCCATCTTGCAAGCCAACCCCGGCCCATGCAAAATATCAAACCCCATCACTCTCAACCCAGAAAAAATAATTCGTTTCGTTTACGAAATGAGATAGCAAGAAGCAAAAAGTTAAAAATAGTTGGGAGAAAAAGGAGGAACTAACGACTCCTGCTTTATCTTGGGTAGACCTTTATATGTCGTCGGTTATCGAAAAGAAAAATAGTTTATATATATATATATATATATATATATATATATATATGATAATGATTGTTAATGATTGAATGAAAAAAAGAAAGGACACCATGGATTATATTAAAAGAGACAGAGAGAAAGAGAAAAAAAGTTATTGATAGTAAGCGAGGCAGAAAACTAGTGAAATATAATAAAATGGTTAGAGAGAACGTGAGTAGTGTTGGAGAGCAATCTAAAAACTGGGCAGTAGTGGGGCGTATCTATAGACACGAACTAATGAGGGTTAACAAAGAAAAAAAAGAAAATGATTGAAAAAAGAGTGGGTAACAGAGAAAGAAAGAGAGATGTTTGGGATGAAATGTGAAAAATGAAAGAGGGGATGATAAAAACAGAAAGAGCGCAAGTGAGTGATATGAGAAAAAAAAAGGAAAGAATCATAATATTAAGATATGTGAAAGAGAGACGTAAGCAGGAAGATATTAACAAGACAGAAATATAAAAAAAGAACATCTTTAGGAAAAGATCAAACAGAGGTTGATATCAATAACAGAGCGTAGGAAATGGCGACTGGTGTAGAGAGAGAAGGAAAAAAAGAAATAGTAAAGTAACGGATAGATTGGCATTATTAGGGAACAAAATATTAGGTCCTATTAAAATAGAAATATATTTGCGTACAAACCCCACACAATATATATATATATATATATATATATATATATATATATATATATATATATATATATATATATAAAGTAAACCATAAAATCCAGAATTACCTCATATGGGGTATAGACCTATTTCAACCGACGAAAACTTCATCAGTCTTATTCAACCCCGGTATACAGACTGAGTTCGTATCGGAAATTTAACTGTGACAGCATAAGAAAAATTGATATAGAATTTATCCATTTAATATTTCAGTCAGACGAAAGGCATGAGACATTGGTTAGGTGAGGGTCGAAAGTATTAGCCTTAAAGGAAAGAGGTTTTTATAATATTAACCTTATGACATTAAATTGGGTTTATACGAAGAATGAAGTGTTAATTTGAAACTAAGAGAGGGACGAAAAGGTTTTTTTAAATAAAATTATATAGATAGGGTTAAGTTTTAAAAATGTAAGTTCCTACTTAAAAGCACTACCCCAAAGATAAATTATAGTTAAAAGTAAAATATATTTTAAAAATTATAAATAAGTTATATTTAGAAAATTTATATTAAAATTAAGTAAGTTTACTTAAAAATTATAATAAAAAAGACTTAAAATATATAGATATTGAGGTGTAAATGATAAAGGAAAGAGAGTTCTTAGAATAGAGAACAATTAGAAGATATTAATATGGTGTAGAAATTAGAATTAGCATTCAGCGTTTGAAGAGTTAGAGAAATATAGTAGCTAATAAAGTAAAATCTATATTATGGAAATTTGAATCTTTACCTTTACTATATATATATATATATATATATATATATATATATATATAAGGGAGAAATATTTTAAAAACTAAGGAAATACCCGTAGAAAAAGAATGGTTAGTAGGAACAAAAGAGAAAAAAATGAAAGCAAAAAGTGAAAAAAAATGGAGAGAATTAAGTGACAGTTGCATTTAAAAAAAAAAGAAGGGAGATAAATAGAGAAAGTAAAATGGCGTTGTATTAAATGGAGTGAGGAACATGTAAAATGTGTCAAAAATAGAAAGAAAAAAATTGTAATCAAAATAGAGAAAAAAAGAAAGGAGAGGGAAGAAAATGATCAAAGAACATAAATTGAAACGACTTTTACTAAACCTAGTTTGGCATTAGTTAGCACGAGAAAATTGACTTTGCGCGAGACACCTAATTACAGAAAGTTACACGTAATTCGGTGAAGTGCTTGTGTGTGTAATAAACAGATCCATGGCCTCCCTATATGTGCTAATAACCTGGATAATATGATAAGGAATAAAAAGAAAAAAAAAATCCAGTGAAGCAGATAGATGTTAACGAATAAGAGAATGAGACGAGGAAAGTGACAGAAAAAAACGACTTGGATGCGACTTTAATATTAAAAAAGAGAAAAACAAGCAAATTAATTTTTTAAGCACAATATTAAAAAAAAAAACAAAAAAATGGGTAAAAATATAATAAAACAAAAAATTAAAAGACTTTGGTAATTAGTCTGGCTTCTTTTTAAAATAAAAAAAAGTCGTGCCTTTGTTTTAGACATGAATTTTAAACTTTCGTTCGATTATTTGGCACTAAAATTATTTCTGCCCCAATTTCCCATGCAGACGTGAGTGAATTTGTACCATTCTCTCGAACTTATGGGTGTGCTCTGTTTAAATTAGTTTTTATACTAATTTATAATTAAAATATATATATATATATATATATATATATATATATATATATATATATAAAGGTGTGATTCATTCTTTGTGTGATTGCATATAAATATGTAAAATTCTTTGTAAAATAGAAAAAATGTCTTTCTTTATATGTACTTATGGCAGTTTACGTGTTCACATGTATGTGTTTGTGTTAAATGGTTCGCTAGTTATGCATTGACTCATTTTGTACATCCCCGTGTAAAAGCACGCACCGTAATCTTAAAATAAAAGCTAAATAATTGTTTTAAACTGAGAATGAAATACATTTTCACTTTAAAGAAAATGATAAAGTCGATTAGTTTATCAACTAATAAAATAAAGTTTATTCATCATTATTACAATTGTCGGATTTCCAAAATTCGTGACTATCGAATTCGCCTACAGAAAATAAAAAAAAAATGGTTCAGCACCATCCAGAATATTACATCTCCAAAATTCCTTCAAGAAAATCTCTTCTTTATTTGTATCCAAGAATTTCTTAACCCTCTGACACGCTTGTGAATATTAGTAGGATTTTGATAAATAACGCGTCTGAATAAACCAATTTGTTACACGAGTATTTCCAATAGCAATCTAATGTCTCCACTCCGTTTCAAGCGGTTCATGATAAGGTAACTTTGCTTCGAGTGCCGCCAAAACTTTGCGTGTAACTTGATGGTTATTTTTAGGTGCTCTCTGATTAAAAACATCTGCGTAATATGACATAAAAGTTGGTATATATGAAATAAGTGGTCCTGCAAAATTTTATGCATATATTCAAAAGTTTAATTGTGATTGACTGCTGAACTGCGAAAAACACTCCCTCTCTCTCTCTCTCTCTGTATATATATATATATATATATATATATATATATATATATATATATATATATATATATATATATATATATGAGAGAGAGAGATAAACATATGTCTAGTGGAAATTCGATCACATGTCCTACTTTTAATTTCACTTTCCTTTTAGAAACTATGTTTCCGATAATGACTTGGGTGTGTCCATTTCAGGTTTTCTTTTATAGTCACCTCATCATTGTATGAAAGTGAAATACAATTTATAGAAAATGAAAGAGTATTCACTATACATTTCTAAGGAGGCTATTTGTAAGAAGTATTTTTACTTACTATTCAATGGGTCTTTTGGCATATCACCCGTACCATGTGTACGGAGATATCTGTTCCTGTAATTACAAGCGTGACTCAGCGCTGGAGATGTGCTAAGTAGAGAAATATCTTAACGATAAAATCATTTAAGGATAAGAATCATGTAGAAGGCTGAATTATGTCACAGAGGCGCGGAAAGTTAATATGAAATTCGGAGTTAAATTACCACACGAAAAAGTATGGAAGAGTTGGTGTTACTTTGAATTGTTATCTACAAAGAAAAAATATCTACAGCGTACAAACTTTATTTTGGAATTATATCTACATAGTAAATATATATATATATATATATATATATATATATATATATATATATATATATATATATATGTAATTAAAATATTAAAAAATTCCTTTTAATTATGTTCTAGTGATGCATCGGTTAAAATGTCTACACCGTAAAAAATAATTTGGAATGATATCTACTTAGTAAATCATACGTATATAACATAGAAAAAATGTAATTAAAATATTTAAAATATTTCTAATAATAATATTCTAGCAATAAACAGCACATATAATATAAATATAGTATAAAATGTAGATCGCATACCAAAGTGAATTCATGTAAACTTTAAATTCAAAATCAGACCGAAGAGGGATAGGCTCCGTCAGGCTATCTTGCCATAAACACACCAATGCTCGTATGGCTGCAGTTGAACGTGGTGTTATGAAACTAAGTTACGATTAAGTGACAGGATGGAAGGAATGAATGCATGATCGATAGCTTCTCTCTCTCTCTCTCTCTCTCTCTATATATATATATATATATATATATATATTACAAATATATATCTTTTACAAATTAAATAATACTTCTCAGACAAAGAGGCCAGTGATGTAGACAAAGAGTGTTATGAAATAAGTGAATCGTGTGTGTTTTATTTAACGTCACGTCACTCACTAGTTCAACGAAACACTCATTGTTTCACCCTATCCTGATGATGACTTAAGAAAATCGAAATGTTAAGCCATATTTCCTATATATTTCTTCCGAAATTCGGATAATTTTTGACGGCATTTCTTCCTTGTCTGAGAAAAATTATTCGTAATTTGGTGAAGTTGATCATTAAAATTAATCGCCACAAAATATCCGTCGTTTTTAATATTTTTCTGAAAGAATATTTGCTCTCTAAATAAATCTGTGGCAGAAATACACCTCATATATAGCTTAGACATTAACTAGATGAAAATTAACAGAAATGTCTTACTATTATGTACGAGGTATTCCTGCAGCACCATATATATTCATGGTGGCAATAAAGTTACTATACAGTTATTTACACTATCAATTAAGCCAAAGCAATTAATCAACAGTATAGAAATTTGTTATTAAAGTCGTTCTGGTTAATTCTGGTTAATAACAATAAAATGGTATAGTAAACAATAGTAAATTAATTACCGATACTGTTCGAACTGCAAGCCACCTACTTCAGTGCTTTGCTTTAAGTAACTGTATAGTGACTTTCTTGCCAACCTATATATATATATATATATATATATATATTGAGAGAGAGAGAGGGAGAGGAGGTAGAGATACACAAGCACGTGTGTGTTTCAAAGCATTAATTACTTAAACGATACCATTTTATACAAGAAATATTTATTTTCTTCTTTAGAGCATTTTATTCAAGGGTGAATATTAATCGTAAAGATTGAATATTATGCAATTAATCTTTTAGATCAAAATTCAATAAATAACCATCTTCATATATATATATATATATGTGTGTGTAGGGAGAGAAAAAAGAGGCTTAGTGTGTGTGAGAAAGAGAGAGTCAGTGAGAAAGAGACAGTCAGTGGGAAAGAGAGAGAAAGAAAGAGTGAGAGAGACGGCATCGGTACAGAAAGCAATGCTCTATAGTTTGTGACAGTTCGAAACCTCAAGAGATATTCCAACCATATGCCACTACTCCTTATTCGGGCTCCTTATATGTCACCCTGAGGGATTATGGTAAATGGAGGAATGTAGAATCCGATCTTTCCCATTTCTTTCATGGGAGACTAATGTGTTATATTATTTATAGCCTTGACCTCTATTTGATATAATTATTTTCAAAAATGTATATCATATTTATTTATATTTTTTATAAATGCATTATTTCTTTCCGATATTTTCATAATACATTTTATTAGATTTGGGTCATGTTATCTCATTTTGTTTTTGAGTTATGTTGCAGGTTGTAGATAGCGTGGAAGGAATATTATATATACCTAAAGGAAAATTAAATTTTAACACAATTTTGAACGATTCTGATGTTGGCCTGTGTATCGTGTATATATTCTAGGTTTGTTTTTTTTTATGATTTATTTAAGGGCACCTCCGTGTGGTGTAATGGTTAGCAAGCTTGTCTCGCTAGATCAGATACAACTGAAAAGTGAGTTCGATCCTCACCAGATGCCCCATACTTTCGGCCTTGTCCCACATCTAAGCTATGCTTGGAAAATAACTATATTCTAGGGTTTTGTATATAGTCTGATAGTATTTTCAAACTCTTCGGCTGTCTTGTGGCGTATTACTACTCATAGCAGTGCACTATTTGCGACGGATCTCTTGTTTTTATGTTTCAGTGAAATGACAGATATGTTAAACTTCATGATGCTGGATAAACATTTCAACCTATTGTGCTTTGTTTATTGGTCTGTGATGCAATCCACATGGGGTAACATTCTTACACAGAGACTAGATGCTGAAGGGCTACGCAGTATAGATGCACGCTGAGATCGACGAATTTTATGGACAACATTGCCAGAGCTTACGGCGACCTCAGAACGAATCGGAACAAATTTAGACACAAATGTGTCAAGAACCACTAGGAATCGTTTGTTTGCAGCAGAATTATGGGTACGTTTGCCGCTGACCATTAGTGCACATCTTCAGAGGTGTCACGAGAATGTGACCATGAGGATGGAATGATGCTCTGTTCAGTGATGAAAGAAGATTCTACCTATTTGCAAGTGATGACCATTTCTGTGTGTTGTGTGGAACCAGGAAGCAACATCTTCAAATTGTATTCCGCCATGAACAAGAACGAGCTCAACACCTGGTATCCTGGAGGAGGAGATATCAGTTAAAACACTAGACTGCTTTTGGGGCTTGTGGCGAGAAATTTGAATAGCGATATTTAGATCTCGAATCATTTTGAACTTCTTCTGATGTATTCGCGCAAAAGTACTAAAGTAGAAAAAAAGACCGATCACATGTTACTCATGCTACTTAACATGCCCTACAAGGAGTTCGATTGCTCTCGATCTTTGAACATACAGGATGCGTCAAAAGTAACGCCTTTGTTTTCGAGTTGACATGGATAGGACGAGGTGGAGCAATTGAGTGACCATCACGATCACCAGACCTAAAACCATCAGATTTTTTTTCCTGTGGGAGTGTAGTGAAAGATCATTTTACAGACTCAAAACGAAAATAATTCCTGAATTAAAACAAATAATTTCTAATACATTTTCTGAAATTAATGTATAAATGTGTGAAATGGTTTGTAGAAGTGTTGCTGATAACGTTGTATTAAACATGAAGGGGAGAATTTTGAACACGTTAAATAGCTCGTTAATCATAACAAATCATGTTCTCTTCATGTGACAATACTTATAAATATTCTTGCACTATTTTAATTTATTTTTGTTCAATAAAATCAATAAATAAAAAAGGGGGTTACTTTTTCCACACTCAGTATGTGGAACTTAATATATATGTATATATATTCTTGTAAAGATACAGAGAGAGAAAGAGAGAGGGAGAGAGTATGTGTGTGTATGTGTGTGTATGAGAGTATATCTAACTTTTTGTCTTATTCTGTGAATATGTCCGTCAGTATATGTATAGCTGGCCACTGGTATTCGAGAATACCGGTCTACTAGGACGGCTAGCCAATCCCTGTTGTAGATGCATGCTCAGGCACATTTGTGTTTATCTGAAACCCACAGAGCCCACCTGTGGCTTATACTGCAACCATGCTGTGCAGACTTTAGTTACAGTTTCTGGGAAAGAGTGCGTTATCTAGCGTAACCAACAATGTCAGCACACTCAAGCCCTCGGCCACGATAACTTGTGATCTCCTGCTAGCACAGCTATCGACGGCCCCAATTTCACGCTTGGGTCAACCCGTGGTATGGCTACCAGGCAGTTTCCAGAGGTGCCGCCCGCTGGGAGCGACCCCACCAGTCTGATAACATCAGGAATTCTCCTTCCTGAAGAATCGACCATGGTGAAATTCGAATCTTATGACCAGAATGCGAATGTTCTAACCACTCGGCCACGTGCCCATCAGCATACAACCTGAATAAGCAAAACTTGTCTGCTTTCGTAAAGATATACTATAATGTTTCACGTGCATACTTTTCCATAGAATGCATTCCATTCATTCTTTCAACTACAGTTTTAAAAAAAAATTTAACCAATCGATATATAGACATCTTCAAAATTATAGTTAGGTTGAAATCTACACACAGTTAGAAAGCGACGATAATCGTGTGCTGCATTCTTACGTATTTTCAGATATGGGCAGCCAATCTCAGAAATAAATACTTCATAAAAAGTGTTATTTTTTTTATATAACAATTCTCTTAAATCTTTAGATTAGTCATGTTTGCATGTCGCAAAATTAACAATTTATTCAGTTACTAGTAATTCGTAATAAATAATTCAATTTAAATTCTATCAGAGAAAAAGTTTTTTTCGTATTTAGTCTGTTGATAAAATAGACTAAATACGAACTGAATTCTTTTAGTAAATTCAGATTTCATCATCGTCGACAATTTTGTTCAAAAGTTATTCTTTTCCCTGATAATAATAAATAGAAGGGCTAAAAGAAGTTCTTTTCTATTCAGGAGAAATAATTTTTGATTTTTTTTTTATTCATTTCACTCCACGCAAGGTGATGAAGCCACTACAATACAAGGGGTTACTGACAAAAAAAAAAAGAAAAAAAAACTATATAATACTATATACTACTATTATTTACTAAACCCTTTTAGCTAATGCAGTCCTGGTATGACGATAAACTAAATCCGGTAGCAAATCCTCTGATCGGGAGATTGAAGCACCTCAATTGCTGTTGTTCCCAGGTCCACGCTGATCCGGGATGGTAAGATCACAGCTATGGGTAAATAGGGACCCCCTCCCACACAAAAAAATCAAAAAACAAAAAAAAAAACAAGACAAAACTAAAACACTATGAAAGAATAAAAATACATTTATAGTAAAAATACGAACAATACATTTTTTATTAAAAAATTGCCAACAAAACATATTTCTATTAGAATGACCATCATTACATTTAATAGTAGAATTATCAAGAACATATTTGAAAGCAAAATGACCAACAATGCATTTTATGTGTAGTTGAAGGCAGAATTACATCTATCATATTGTTATTACTTCAAAGCGCCCAAGAAAATTAAATTTCAGCATTAAATGACACAGTTGATATGTCGTTAAACAAACAAATCAAATCAAATATCAAAAAATTTTATTGGGACAGTTCAATGTCTACATCTACAGTGATTTAAGTAATTAATGGAATTGTAATTAATTTTATTTAGTGAATATTTTCGAATAAAAAGATATCAGATTACAATCCATTAATTACTTGAATTACTTTGCGTTTTGGGTGTGAAACGAATTAACATACATAAACATCGGCAGGTTCTAAAAACAAAAGGTTTAAATCTTATAAAAGAGGCATTGGAGACGCGAACTACAGACCTCTGTGACCAAACGGTAAAGCAAGCTTGGCTAAAAGCTAGTTTCTCAGTTTAAAAAGAATGCAGAATCGATCCCTGCTGAGTGCTGTCTCTTGGCTGGTGGATATTAAAT
Source organism: Acanthosepion pharaonis (assembly GCA_903632075.3). Classification (NCBI taxonomy): domain Eukaryota; kingdom Metazoa; phylum Mollusca; class Cephalopoda; order Sepiida; family Sepiidae; genus Acanthosepion; species Acanthosepion pharaonis. The sequence continues at coordinate 2,649,782 of CAHIKZ030002777.1, forward strand.
TCACTCTTGTAATTCTACTCAAATGCGGGTGTTCACGAAAATAACGTTTATAATAATGAAAATGCTGAATTAAAATCTCTTAATTAATATATATATATATATATATATATATATATATATATATATATATATATATATATATATATATATAGTGTCCCGTAAATTTTCATACATAGGAAAAATAAGCCTTTTCATATGAAAAATTATTTATATATATATCTATAATATACTCTATATGACTACCATTCTGTAGAAAACATCCATCAATGCGTGTCTTCTACTGAAGAACACGTTCAAGCACAGCTGGAGTCATGCTTGCAATAATACGTTACTTCAGATGATTTATGTTTTTTTTTTTTTTTTTCCTGATACGATACACCATGGCCTTCAAATGTCCCTGAAGCTAAAAATCAATGTGGTAATTTCTGGGATTTAGTTTATATATATATATATATATATATATATATATATATATATATATATATATATAAAGAATAATCACATAGAATTAATCAAGTATTAATGCGATTATTGGCGACATCCATCGCTAGAAAACCTAATATATGCATTAAAATCCTGTTCATCCATAGTGCGAGTTTTGATCCTTGACGAAAAACTTGTTGTCTGTAGTTTTTCACTTTATTTGATGTTAAAATGCTAGTACTTACGGATAGTCTTCTATCCATTATCAGGCATGTGTTTTTGTTTTTGTTTTTGTTTTTTTTTTTCTTATAAAATCAAAAACTTGAGAAGATATACCTGTATGTCGACCGAAAGATGTTTTTTGAATATCTGCTATTATTGACGGTTGTGTAAGATGCCTGATGATGGATAGAAGACTATCCGTAAGTACTAGCATTTTAACATCAAATAAACTGAAAAACTACAGACAACAAGTTTTTCGTCAAGGATCAAAACTCGCACTATGGATGAACAGGATTTTAATGCATATATTATGTTTTCTAGCGATGGATGTCGCCAATAATCGCATTAATACTTCTGATTAATTCTATATGTGATTATTCTTTGTATGTAAATCATATGCTGCCTAATGTTTTATGTTTATTATTATATATATATATATATATATATATATATATATATATATATATATATATATATATTCAAACGTTGTTTTTTAGTGGATGCCCGTATTTGAGCAGATGCTGCGTACCCGAGAAAAGTTAATAAGGAAAATGCGACCACCTCTGCAGGAGGAACCAACATCGGATCCGGCGTGATTTTACTGCTCGGCTACGAAGATCTTCACAATAAGGCATGGTTCTATTTTGCCTTTGAAGCACACTAATAGAACCTTCAATATCTGTTTATATTCCTGAGATGTGGTATTGTAATTATTTACATTATTTATATTGTTCAGATTGTTGTCCTTCTCTTTATTGCCGACGGTTCCGCTGTTGTACGCTCTGACCTTCTTCAACTGATTGGAATTTCAAACTGAACCCTCTATTTGCCCTTATGGACACATTGCACAGTGGATAAGCATGAATCGAGTGACTTGACGCAAAGAGTTGTGATTTCAATACCTGACTACTGCAGTGGTGAACAAAAAAGAGAGTTGATTTAAAGAGAGATAACTGATATATCCGTAAGAGGCATGACACGTGGAACTAGAACAATTGACCCCACTGGACGAAATAAAGAGTTCAGTTCGAAATTCCAATCACCTGAAGAAGCCCGGGGTGTACAAGTGCCGAAACGACGTGAATATCGCAATAAAAACGAGGATAACAGTCCGAAAAATGTAAATAATAGAATCTTGCTTTATTGTGAAGCTCTTCTTAGCCAAATGATAAGTCCCGGAAAGGGATATATTTCTTCGAAGTAGCAAAGTGGTTTTGGACTACTGTAACCGGGTAGAACAATCTAGCAGGTAACCGTAATGTACTGGTCCTCGTCATAGTGGTAGGCAATAGGCGTAGGCAATAGGCGTCGTCTATAGGCGTCCACATCAGTCTGCATTTGTGGCTGACACCAGTCAATCATATTACTGTGAGGGGGAATCCAGGTGTATGCAATATTCATTACATCACCAAAGGATACCGAGGCAGTAGACCAAGTAAAAATACTGTTTAAAATAAACAGTCTACTCAAATACGCATATCCAAGTTTGAAGTTGTATATATATATATATATATATATATATATGATCGAAATAAAAGTATAAAATATTGTAATATTAAATTTTATACTTTTATTTCGATCATTAAATTTTGTACCTACAAAAATATCTTTTATATATATATATATATATATATATATATATATATATAGTGTTTGTATGCACGCGCTTGCGCAACTTCTCACAGACCGAAAATATTTGATCGAAGAAACAAGGACAGATAGCAACATTTTGATTCTAATAGGGTTTTCAGTACCAAATAATGTCTTCATCGTAATCAAATAACAGATTAAGGCCAGAAGTAAATTTTTGGGAATAAAAAGAATTTTCAGTTTCAACAGACCAGAATTTACAACGGACAAAAGGAAATGCAGAGAAATATAATTTTGGTTTTACACATCATTTTAATATTCTACTACTACTACTACTACTATTACCTTCTTAGACTAGAAAAAAAATTATGTTAAAATGTGTGATAATAAGCATCACGCTCAGTAAAACAGTTTTACGTGTTAATTTTTCTGACCATAAGAAGTTGGTTTATGTCCTTTAGGGACTAAGACAGTGCATCTATCTCCATGAGTGAGAGAGCATCATGGTTGATTCTTGATAGGTATTTTTCTATTTTTCTAGGTACTTTGTTCTCTCGAACGGAGACCGTCTGCGCGGAGTGGTTTATCCGCCCTGAAAGGACTTCTAACTGGGCTCCACTTACAATTTTATGCGCTGATTTTATTAAAAGCTGTCACCTAATAGCACATATTTAGCTGTAATGCATGTGCCTGGTGCCTTATTTGACTGTCTGCCATTATCGGTATATTGGGCTTCCTATATTTGTACACCAGTATCACTTTGATGGCATTCTGCTCTCTTTCTCAATAATATTAGTCAGTCTCCTATGACTAAAGTTCAAAAAGTTGGTTGGGAAGAACTGTCGACTCGTAAACAATACTGTACTTGTGGACCACAGGGTGAAAACAAAAGAAAGCAAAATAATGGAAAGATAGCTTGCGTATAAAAAATAATCTGTAGAACATAGACATTAATATGACACAGATTATAAGTGAATCATTTGAGGCGGTGTAAAACAAACAAACAGTGGAACAGTTATTAGAATTTAGTGAAAAAATAGATAGACCTGGTTACGTCGATACTGAAGTCTGCCATGGTGTTAGATTATAGATTTATGGAGACATGCAGTCATATAATCTCTAACAATAAACATCTGTTGTAAATGCCCATGGACTGAAAATATGATCCACTAAGAACTGTGCAAACGAATAGGATTTGGACATCAAATTGTAGATGCAGAAAACACAATTTGTCTTTGATAATAAAAGTATAAAATTCTTAAATTTAAACAGATCATTTCAAACAAAATGAATCTGTTTGTTCCAATAAACCCCAAATAAAACTGAAAAGCCGTACAATATACAGCTTGCAAAAAATCTGAAAAAATGATGAAAAAATAAAGGTGACAGTTGTGTCTATAATTATTAGAGTACTTGGAAACGTGCAAAGTAATACGGAAGAACAGGAAATCCAAGGAAGACAACTGAAGACAATTAAAACTATCCGGATAATAATTTTACTGAAAACAGTTGTAACATTAAGAAGATTTCTAGCGTACTTAGAAAACTTGCTGATGATGATCCACAGTGAAAGTCATAAAATAGTAATGTTGTGAACAGTGAATTCATACAATATTAATTCTTTATAAAATTCATAAAAAAGAACGGAAAAAATAAAATTATATTATAGAAAAAGATCAAGAAAATATAACATTGATAAAGAAAATCAAAATACAAATCAAAACGGGGAAATGCGAAAAAGAATAAACAAGAGAATACTGATTATTTCAAAAACAGTCGAAAAATTTTAAGAGTGCGGGCGTCTGGAGTTGAATTGTTGTCGCTTGAACCCAAATAAAAACCACTGATGTGAAAAGTCGCATAATGGCAATCGTATCATCAAATTTAATTATTATGGGAGTAGCAATAATTAAGTATTGATCAGGACAGCAGCAAAAACTAACAAGTAACCATCTAATTATTATGATAAAAACAACAATGTTATTTCTTTTAACAGAAGAAAAGATTAAATTAAAATAAATGGAAAAATACTGACGACAATAAGTGCCCGCATAAATACATAATTATCTCCCTCTAATTATCCATTTCGATATATATATATATATATATATATATATATATATATATATATGTGTGTGTGTGTGTGTGTGTGTGTGTGTGTATGTGAGTATATTTGTGTGTGGGCGTGTATATGTACACGTATACTTTCATGCATGAGCACACACACGCACACAGAAATACAGGAAGACAAAAAGAAAGAAAGAAAAATATAAACTCGACCATAGTTTATAAGATATGAAAATACAGCTAAAGAAAGTCGTGTTACGCTAGATTTATAAGTGACTACCTTGAAAATCAAAATTCAAACTCTTACCTTTAACCATTAATCAGTGAACACGGGGCATGTGGGGAATTCGCAATTTACAAAATATTACTGAAAAGGTCGGCTCGACTAAAACGCAATTCTAAAGTAAATTTCAATGTGAGTGAAGCCAAGATATTTTTGCACCTCCTTGTACACATATATTTTATATATTATATATATATATATATATATATATATATATATATATATATATATATATATATATATAATCTGACGTTTTACTTCAAACGTTATTATAGTGAATACTTGTATTTGAAATAACGAATACACAGGCCAATAGATGTAATACACAATGTTTAAAACAAAAGTAAAAAAATAGGCGCTTATTTAAAATACACTAAATGATACCATTTGAAGTTATATATATAATTTGAATTTATATATATATAACATTGTCTGGAAAGAGAGTGTAGGAGATAGAGGGTTAGTACCTTATCAGTACCATTAGTATTATAATGGCTATGCATTTCCCATGTATGCCTTTTTATTACAGTAGTTAGAAATCCCCTGTTGCAGACGGAGTCTCGGTCATATTTGTCTTTCTTCAATACCCAAAGGGCTCACATGTTTATATGGCACTTCTGCTGGGCCGTCCTTACAGTTTCTGGGAGAGAGCACATAATGCTATGCTAAACATTTTTACATGGGTTGATGAAAAAATATTGCTTAATGTCTTGTAAGTGGATTTCTTATTACAAAGTTTTATGTGTCTACTGTTTATTGGTCGTAATTGGAGAATATACATTTTCTTCTTTTTCGTAAGTGTTGCTACGACGACTACCCATCCTGTTCAAATTTCAATCTAATTTAACTATCGTTTTATAATAGGTCGATATCCATTTTTATTTTCTAGCGAAGAATTTAACCTTCTATATCCGACATATACGTGAATATATAGAGAATATAATTCCTAGCTTTTAACCTCACTGAAATCATTTAGTAAGAATAATCAACATTGTAGACAGACAAGAAAATAATTAGGAAAATAATGAGCATTACATTTAAAGAGAAGCAACAATTAGCATCCTTGTTGTTACAGTGATCGATTGAATGTTTGGCGCTGTTTAATTATCTAACTTTGTTAGCAGTAATTAATTATGGTAATAATTGGTATTGCTTCTCTTCGATATGGATAAATCTAAAGCAATTATACATAGAACAATAAGGTTAAATATGACTAATTTAACTGTGATCCTATAATAGATTTAATACCCTGCATATATTCTTATATGTCGCGTTTTAATGGACAAATTTATTTGAGGTCAATATCATAATATTCTGTCATAATTACTTTAATAGCAATATCACTAATATTTACAGAATTTCGCATGAGTAATCGATTAAGTTTCAAATCTTGGAATTTCTAATGTTTAAGTTTTGTCTTCGCTTGATTGGTTGAGGGTTTTTTCTCGTTTCTTTTTTTCAAAAATGTTTGATTTCGTGAAATGTAATAATATGCATTAAAACATGATTCTTGTTAACTGAAATTTTATTGAATTATCCATATAGGCCTGAACATAACTTCATAATAAAAAGAAAGGTCAGTTACTACAGGAATTCGATTTATACATGAGTATGTATTATAAACTAAAATTTTATCAGATTTAACATGTTTAAGATAAATACTTTGAATTCTCAAGTCAAAATCTGTGTAAGGTTTCAATCCATAGATAAAGGGTGCGGCATAAATACCCCCGACATAATAGTATGACATTAAGAAGGCACCTTTACCATTAATTTCTTACAATTTTGTGGGAGGTATTTCTTCGGTACTCTCTTTAAAGAAGAGCTCTAATTCTTTACTTGGAAAAATACGAAAATAATCTTTACCGCACGATTCATGAAGCCCAACTCAAGTAGGTCACCAATGATGCTTAAAAACGGACATTTTTTTTTTGTTACTTCCAAGATTATAACGACTTTAAAAATCAACCAAGATAGCTGGAAACAGAAGAATTAGTGAATACGAAAGAAAATAATCAACAGAAACGATTTTTTCGTTTATTTGTTGTTTGTTTTCTTTCGATTTGGGGCATGAGGATTTATCGTACTTCACATGATTTAAATGTGATTTATTGTCCTTATCCTTGTTATCATCACAATGTTTCGGCCGCTATGCTCTCCGGGCTTCTTCATGTGTCTGTCGATCCCTCCACAAAATTTTGAACTACGCCCTTATATTTAATCTACGGGTGTAGATTGTTTTTTTTTTCGCTGACCATGTCTAGCGATATCTCTGTCCAGTTTCCAGTGAGCCTACGTACGTACCGCCAGGTCCAGAGAGTGATCATCCAGTTATTATGTCATCAAATTCACAAACCAACACTTTAATCCACGAGGCTATTTTTCCCGTGAGAAATTACCTGAGAGTAAGCGCCTGATGAAGGCCAATGAGCACAACGACTGAAACATTGAGATAATATCAAAATGGAGGATAATAGTCTGGATATAAATAATGTTTATATTATTATCTAGTGAATAAGTATTAGTAAGAGTGTATAGAAGAAATGCTGCCAATTAGGCATGTTATAGTTCTATCAAATAATGGCTGTCTCTCTACATTACCGCTCTTGATATTCACCTATGTGCTGCATCCTTCAGAGCGTAGACGATTATGGCTCTCCACAGCTTCTTGTGTTTTTTTTTTAACTTTAATCAACATTTACATTCTTATCATTTATTCCATTCTCGGTTCTGACATCTATTTATATAAACTCACTAGCAGTAGAGCCCGGCGTTGCCCAGGGATGTAACTGTAAGAGATAGATCAAGTATCGTCCATCATAAAGACTGAAAAATAAAATTGACAAAGATTATTGTTTAAGGTTGACGGACACGCATGTCTTAATTAGTTTTTTTTTTGTTTTTTTTTACGAATTGGTCAAACCTAAACTCAAACAAAAACATTGTTTTCAATCGTTATGATTGAATAGAATTTTATTATAAACAATTGTCTTGTAAATGAAATTTTTAAAGCATTCTGAATGTAAAAACAAAGAAAAAAGTGTGCAAGACAATAAGAAACTGTACCTGCCAAAAAAAGTGACGTTTTGTTGAAATCGGTTGAAAAATGTAGGAAATCCGATCCCATATATAAACGAACACACACACACACACACACACACACACACACACACACACACACACACACACACAACCTAGGTTTTATAATAAGTATAACTCGATATGAGTTGTCCCCTTTTCATTCTGGTGACAGAATCGTGTTTTATCGTGTTTTCGAATTGATTTCGTGCAAAACAATTGTGTTTTTCCAATTTTTGGTGCTGTCAGAACCACTGCAAGGTAATTTTAGGCAGTCCTGTGATGTTTTGTTGAAATCGGTTGAAAAAAGTAGGAAATCCGATCCAATATATAAACGTACAGACACACAATCTGCGTTTTATAATAAGTAAGATTAGTTAGGTTATTCTGGTTCATCTCCTCCTCATGTCTTCAGTGTCCTGTGCGCGTTAAATTCTTCAAGCCTCATCATATGTCCCTGAAACGTCAACTATATCTCATATAAGTTTATTTGTAACTTCTGTTTTCCTTAAAACCTCCTTATTGTTCACACATTATCTCCTTGCTATTCTCAGCATATTTCTGGAGAATTGCATGTGTTTTAAAGTTTCATCTTCCCTTGTGAAGAAATTGTCCAGTATTCATTGTCATATAGGAGGAAAAACAAGCCATAACATTTCAACGTTCTTTTTTTTTTTTTAGTTTCTAACGAAATGTCCCTATCTGATTTTTCCCAAATATTTTTTTCGCTTTAGTTTCGAGGGGAAAAGTGATAACATTTTACATGTCATATCCTTAATAGTTATACTTGCCGAGAATATGTGTAACTATTTTGAGTCGTCTCACTCAAGGTCGACACTAGTGGAGCACTCTTACCCATAAATATAACATGCCATAAACCTCTATTTGCATTATATTATATATTTTCAGCAATCCGTTTGAGTGTGATGTCGAAAAATGTAAGTAAATTATTCATGAAATAAATTACGCGATCATCTACGTCGAAATCATCCCTTGTCTGCAAATAGAACATGGGCTCACAAAGTGTAACAGCAAAATTCTGTAATATTCTGTTCAAGCACGCTGTTCAACTCCCTTGATCTTTTGACTAGTATATTTTCATGAATATGCTATAGTATGTATAGGGTAGGAATGAAGGAATGTGCAATTATTGCGCCATTTTTTAAAGTTATTTTTAGAAGCAATTTTACATCAGCATAGACAATGAACAGTTTTAGATGCAGTTTCATAATGCCTATCTGTCCATTGAAACTATTACATTAGCATTGAAAAGACTTCATCTCAAAATTTCGTTACAACTCTCGAATTAAACATAGTAAAAAATGCATATTCGCGGGTTAATTGCTACTTTTCTTGAATGAATGAACATTTTCTTAAATGAATGAAAATTGTACGTTTACGTATAATCATCCGTGTTTTCGGTGTCCGTATATGTATGTGTGTATGCGTGTATGCGTACGTGTATATGTCTGCTTGTGTTGTTGACATTTATGTGATTACACGCGTATATGTGTACATGCGAGTACGTATGCGATTGCACATGATTAAGAAATCATTTCATATGTGATTTTAGTTTCCGATTACTAGCTATCTGAATAGAAGCATCGCATAGGAATATGCGCGTAGGACACAAGGTGCACCAAGTAATTGAGAACATCCAATGAAAGAAAAATATTGAAAAGTAAAAAAAAAAAATCAGTTATATTGGGTGGGGATTTCCACTTGTTCAAATTAGAAAAAAAAAAACAAACAGGTAAAGGTTATTCATGAAAAACGCTCACAGTCTGGAGGTCATGATTTCACAGTTCTAGCATCACTCCTAGATCTTTTTGAATAAATGCAGGTGTTCCCCAGGCGCCTATACTTAAACCTACATTGTTTTTAATTTTCATAAATGACCTTCGTGATGTCATCAGTTCTCAACTCGTTATCTATGCTGATGATACAATTATTTACGTCTGTCTCAATAATTAGTCTGATCGGTTCGATAAGGTCAAATCAGAAGCTGATATGAAAAATTACCTACATCTGTTATTAAATGGGGCAAGGATTGGCTTGTTAATTTTAAAGCATAATCATCTAAGGAAACCAATTTTAACTTTCATCAGCATGACTGATGCTAACCTCCAGGAGACTGACTCATTGCTCCTTCTCGGATTAACTTTTTCAGCTGACATGAAATGGAACGACTATATTTAATCAAAATTCTAAGTCTGCAGCTAAGAAATTTGGTTCACTATTTCGTGCTAGACATTTTTTCTCACCAGAATCTATCTTACATATTCATAAGTCTACCATTCTTCCTTACTTTGAATATTGCTGTCACATTTGGTTCGATGCTCCTACTATATATATTTAGAGATTCTTGACAAAATCCAAAGAAGAATCTGCAATATTATTGGTCCTGTCCTGGTATTTCGGCATCAGTCACTTTCCAACCGTCGTAACGTAACTTCTCTGCGCCTTTTCTGTAAATACTTTTCATGGTAATTGTTCTGATGAACTTTCCTCTACCTACCTAGACTTGATGTATTTAAACGCAATACTAAATTGGCGGGAAGGTCACATCATTTTACAGATGGCTAGATGTAAGCGCAGTTTCTATACTAACAATTTTTTTTCTTTCGAAACTTCTCAATTGTGGAACTTTCTTCCTTCTTACTTCCTATTAAACATTGATCTTCAAAAAATAAAACGCAGTGTCAATCGTTATCTTCTGTCATCTTAATTTTTGATCTTTTATTGCCCTCTCTTCCTAATAGAAGTTTTTTTTTCTCACATTCTCTAACACTCAGTCCCCCTCTTGCGTCTTAGTGTCTTTATTGTCTTACTTTGGGTGAAGTGATTAAAAAGATGTCAGCTTATGAACTTTTCAAAACACCCTTGTAGTTTTCTTTAATTCTAAAAGTAAATGCAGAGAAACAATTCCCAAGAGGAATGAATATACGTGAAAGAAAAGGGAAAATGAAAATGTGTTTTATCCGATATCATACTAATCATAAAACCCAGGTTGTGTGTCTGTTCGTTTATATATTGGATCGGATTTCCTACATTTTTCAACTGATTTCAACAAAACTTCACAGGACTACGTAAAATTACCTTGCGGTGGTTCTGACAGTGCTAAAAATTGGAAAAACACAAATGTTTTTGCACGAAATCAATTTGAAAACACGATTAAGAGGCATCACTATCGCCAGAATGAAAGGGAGACAACTCATATCGAGTTATACTTATTATGAAACCCAGGTTGTTTGTATGTGCGTGTGTTTTCGTTTACATATGGGATCGGATTTCCTACATTTTTCAACCGATTTCAACAAAACCTCACTTTTTTTTGGCAGGTAGTGTTTCTTATTGTCTTGCACTCTTTTTTCTTTATTTTTACATTCAGAATGCTTTAAAAATTCCATTTACAAGACAATTGTTTATAATAAAATTCTATTCAAGACTCATAACGATTGAAAACAATGTTCTTGTTTGAGTTTGGGTTTGACCAATTCGTTAAAAAAAAAAACTAATTAAGACATGCGTGTCCGTCAACCTTAAACAATTATCTTTGTCAATTTTATTTTTCAGTCTTTATGATGGTCGATACTTGATCTATCTCTTACAGTTACATCCCCGGGCAACGCCGGGCTCTACTGCTAGTCTTCAATAAATAATAAAGCAAACGTTTTTTTAACATCAAGTCTTTATAAAAAAAATATTTTCAACAGGCAAGCTTGAGGCCAAGCTCTAATAGATGAAGGACAACTCAAAATTTCAGTTTCAATTTAATGCTTTTAATTTTCATAGTTGCTATTTTAACCCATTAAAGCTAATCGAAATATTCGTTATTAATTATAATTAAAATAATCTGAATATTAATCATGATTTTCTGAAAGTGGACATAAATGAATTATTTGCAATTCAAAGATCGTTTTAAGACTGCCTTAAAACAAGAAACATGTGTACGAAAGAAGGGACAAGCCTTCTCAGAGATTCGAGCTCACAATCTATGAACTCGTCTAGACATTGCATGTATCGTATTGGCCACAGTGACGAACAGTAAATGTTTGAAAAGAAAAAATATATATTTGTTTGAGAACACAAGATCAAACAGTCTGAAAAATAATCGCGTCTAATATACTCTACTACGTGCACAAGTCTAAATGTTAGATGATGATATGAAGCAAACAAAAAAGAAGACTGATTGGTCAACGAAAGGGGCTCATGGGCTTAGAGAAGGATATTTTTGAAAAAAATAAGTATGATGCTAAGTGATGGGAAAATGAAATTAGAAACTCATTCTTCTATATATTTCCTGAAAACAAAAAAATTTCCTCACTAATAGAAAAACAGTCTTAAAGCAACCGAGATGCGATTCTATTGAAGAATTTTGAAAATAGCACAGACAGAATGTGACAAATGAGGAAGTTTTAATATGAACTACAAATAAATTATTCACAATTAAATCGAGACAGTTGAATTTTACAGATTGACACTGAGAAAAAAAGGGATTGTAGAATTGGTAATATTTTACTATTACACTCATCTCCCTTATTGACCTATGATCAATTCCATCCTTACTTCACCGTCATTGACCAGTTGACTACTTAAATAGCATAAAATAATAGTCGGAGATGTGGTGTGTGTGGTAGTAAAATGGTACTAGAGAATTTAACAGGCCTCTATCGAATAAAAAAGAATCAGGGAAAAGCAATGAGTAACCGGTTCGATAATTTTATGCAAATGGATGGATAAGCAAGAGCCAAAAAGATGGATCACAAGAGAGAAAATGCTGCTGAGAGCCCTAAAAGAGAGGAAACTCTGGGGTGGGGTCATGATTACTGAAACTTGAAGGACATGAAAAACTTGAAAAAGCTAAATTGTGTTTTTTAAATAATCATTTCGATATAACATTCTTCATTAAACATTGTCGGAAGTGTTAAATTACTAGATTATTTTGTCGGAAAAGATTTTATAAGAAAATCATTTTTTCGTTCTTTTTCAAATCTGAATCAGGATTTGGATATCGAGTTTTATTCTGTAAAATTCTTGTTGATGCAAAATTTGGATGGAGGACGAAGAGACATTGTTTCTGAGTGGATTATCAGCGAGAAAAAGGTTGTCAAATTGGGAAAGACAGAGCATGAAGAACAATTTTAATGTTCAGAAAGAAAAAAGTTTCTATGCGTGAAAGATATTGAGGAGAGAGGGAAATAATGTTGAGAGAGAACTAGAGGTGAAAAGGGAGCGATAGGTGGGGAACTAAGGGAGGGAAAAGGGAGCAAGAGAGGGAGAACTAGTAAGCATAAAGGGAGCGAGAGAGAACTAGTGTGGGAAAATGGAGAGAGAGAGAACTAGTGGGAGAAAAGTTGTGAGTGAGAGAGAACTAGTAGGAGAAAAGGAATCAAGAGAGAGAACAGGTGGGTAAAGGGAACGAGAGAGAGAAATAGTGGGGGAAAAGGAGCGATAGAGAGAGAGAGAACTAGTGTGGAAAAAGAGTACGAGAGAGAGAACTAGTGGGTGGAATGGAGAGAGAGAATGTGGAGAAAGGGAGCGAGAGTGTGAGAACTAGTGTGAGAAAAGAAGCGAGTGTGAGAGAGAGAGAGAACTAGTAGGGTGAAAATGGAGCGAGAGAGAGAACTACTAGGGAAAAGGGAGGGATAGAGAGAACTAGTAGGGGAAAGGGAACGAGAGAGACAACTGCTAGGGTAAAGGGAGCGAGAGAAAGAGAACAAATGGGGGATAGAGAGCTAGAGCGAGAATTAATGGAGGGAAGGGAGCGAGAGAGAGAAATAGTGGGGCAATGGCAGCGAGAAAGACAACTAGAAGGAGAAAGGGAGTGTGAGAGAAAACTAGTGTGGTAAGTGAGCGAGAGAACTAGTGGGGAAGCGAAAGAGATAAATAGTGGGCGAAATGGAGAGAGAGAGAGAAATTTCGTGGGGGGAAAGAGTATATGTCAGAGAAAGAGAAGTGTACATACGAGTGCGTGCGTTATGGTAGTGAATGACTAAATGTGGGGGGGGGGTGAGTTAATATATACGAGATTGAAAAGGAGAGAAAGTGATTGTGAATTGGGAAGGGGTTGTCAATGAATGAATGAAGTGATGGGGGTTCGTGAAGAAAAGGGGTCATGGATGTTCATGAAAATCTGCTGAGTACAGAAATGCAATGAGTGTATGAAGGGGAAGAGACTTTAGATTAGTGTGTGGAAAAGAGAGTTTACGAGGGTGCGTCTGTGCAAGTGTGTATATGAGAAGAAAAGAGAGAGAGAGGTGGGGATGTGATTTTCTAGTTGGTATGCGAGATAGAGAGTTTATCAGTGAGAGATATTGACAGCTACAAAAAGAGAATTCTTGTATGCATTGTCAAAGAGAGAGTGAGATAGAGGGAGTGTTGGAGAGAGAGAGAGAGATTAGGAGGTAAAGAGGGGGAAAGAGGGTGCGGTTCGTACATATAAGCGACGTCTATGTATGTGTGTATACGTCTGTTTGAAGCAGAAAGTTTCTGTACAAGCAAAGAAAGAAAATGATACACGTGAGACAGAAAAAGAAAAAAAATGGTTATACACCTGAGACGGAGAGAGAAACAACTTGTAGATGCGTTTGAGAGAGAGAGAGAGAGAGAGAGATAGAGAAAAAGAGAGAGAGTGGGAGAGAGTGAGAGTGAGAGAGAGAAAGAATGAGTGAGATAGTGAGAGTGTGAATGAATGTGTGTAAAAGTGAATGATTTTACAAATACGAAAAAAAGAACAGATATTTATCCGCGCATGCGTGAAAGAGATCGAATGGAAAAGAATTTATTATTGTATGTGTCTAAGCGGAAGAAAAAGATTTATGAGAATGTATTTAAAAGAAGGAAAAGGTGTGTTTCAAAGAGTAACAATCTGTGTGAGAGAAAGCGATACAAAAAAAGTGTTAGTGTATGTTTTGTATAAGATTCAACCTTATGAGATTTCTAATTACGTTTCACGCTTGACATTTTACCGATAACAGATTTTCCGTTGATAATATTCTACTTGAAAATATTTTTTGATGATTAGTCAGTAAAATTTAATTTTTATTTCATATTTTAAGCAAATATGCGAAAGCTTTTCATTTTGTATTTTCTCGCTTTATACCTTTATGAATTCAAACCGTGCCATAATTGATATGACGCTGCGAAGAATACAAGTTTCGTATTTGGGAACAAAGCTGTTAGTGAATGAAATCTAACATTTTGCCGTCAAAAATTCGTAAGTTAATATTCCAGCTTGACATAGCAGAATTAAATCGAGTCAAATCCATCGATCAATGTGTGCAACTTACCTTACAAAAGTTTGAGAGCCTAGGATTGTCGACGCTTTGCAAATGAAGGAAGTACGCATGTCTTCATTATGAAACTGAGGCTATTACTTTCTATCGTATATAAATGGTAACATTTGAGAAAATGAGCCGGATTTACCGCTTAGAGGAGTTGCATAAACCCTTCAATAGAATGAGAATTTCATAGAGTCTCTGAGGTATTATGCTGGCTGTAATAAGAATGGTAACTAAGAATGTGTTGTTTTGGTGTAAGGATTGTTGTAGTATGTTTGGGTCAGTGATTGTGGCTAGCTAAGTTTAATTGTAAGACAGATGAAAACCAGCTTTCCTCGTCCCACCTCCTTTTCGTCCTTGTGCTACGTTTATTCATTTTTATGTACAATATATATCACGAAAGCATAGAAGTTAACAGTGATTAGGGCGAACCAGAAAACAATTTTTTTTTCGGTGCCCCGAAGATTCGATGACGGAAGATTCGATAATTTTGACAAGGTAAGAAAATTCGCTAACTGTGAAGAAAAGAAGAAACAAGAACTTACTATAGATGAATCATTTTTTTTTCCTTTAAAACAATTGTATAGTAATTAAATAAATACTTATTTTAAAAAAAAATATTTATTTAAAAATATTCAAGGAGGGGGGCTTAGGATCCTTAAACACTCTCCAGAAAGTACGTCCTTGGTATTGTTGTAGTAGGGTTTTATTTAGACTCTGAGAGTTTATAATACTTTAAACAAATATTGGGTAAAGAGGCCAACCCTCCTTTTTTTCAAGTACAGTATTTGTATTGTTGTAATGGAGTTTTATGTGAACCCTACAATTTTCAGTTGTTTACAAATATAGGGGAGGGAGTTTAACCCCCAAATCCTCCAAAACGACCCTAAGATCAATTTTCAATCGACTTTTAATTCATAGATACTGAATCTTCGTTTATCGAATTTTCCGTTACCAAATTTTTCTAAATTCTTTTTTTTCTGTGAGAGAACCATTTTTTTGTACGGTTGAGGTTACCCACCATAATTATTTTTAAAGTGAATCTCTGTCTCTGTCTATATTTCTGAGATGAATCACTGTCTTTTGTGAGTTAACTTACTGTAAGTCTTCAGAAAGACAAAGATTTATTGGAAATTGATTCACAAATCTCAGTGAGAATGATTGGTAACAAAAAAAAGCCTGGTAAGTGGGATCTATCTTAACTAAACACGGAATAAAAATTATATTTAATTGTATGAAACTAGTCATTAAGACCTCATAGGATATTTGCACAGTGAATTACATAACGAAACCACAAACTAATTATGATTTTGAGTGTTTGGATCTATTGTAATTCCTGCCAATGTAAGCAAAACTTTGTCGCATAGAAAATACATTAAATGCATTTAAACTTGATTATGCTTATACAGCAAATGTTGGTTCTAATAGGTTAAACAGGTGTGCCGATGTGGTACAAAGGCTTCCGAATTCAAAAGGGATTGGATTCGTGTTTCGCCTGAAGTGTATTCTTTAACGTTCCTTTGCACGGCGTACGTAAAAGTCGCACATTTATAATTTGCGATGAAAAGTAGTTTAAATTCAAGCGAAACAAATATTATATAAAAAATTAATAGTTAACGATTATCTATTTTGAAGAAATTTCAAAAGACATGACTCATAATACTACTTTTGTGTCGTGTGCCTTCAGAATGTGAGTGTTCACGGCTCTCCACAACTTCCTACCATGTGTAGCGGTAAGAAATATGCATCTCTTTAATATTCTCCCTTTTCAAATTCTCTTATCCATTTACATAAATTCATTACGTATGTTATTCACTGTTTCCCTATGCAAATCTTGACTTCAGGATGTCATGTGAGTATTAAATTCTCAAAGTCGTCTTTCCTCATTAGACCCAGAAATTTCAACTCTTTCTAATTCAAAGTATAGACATTCTTTTCGTTTCCATTTTCCTTAACTTTCTCGATACTCGCCTGTTCCGTCCATAAAATATACTCTATATTTTTTCTGTGTAACTAATTCTGTTGTCACAAGTCTCTTAATGTATGTAGAAGCAGTAATATTAGATAATGTGGCGCCGTGCGATCGTGAAAAATATTAATTTGAAATCGATAGCATGAATTTCTGAAACTGAAATTGTCGGAAATAAGATTGATAAAGGAAAATAAAATGAAGACGCGAGTTCGAGTCTCGCCTACAGCTTTAGTTCTGATACACACTGTTTACCAAGAGCCGAGAAGGTCTGACGAGATGCGTTGAAAAACAGCAGAAATGAAGATGAAAGGAACAGACGAGAAAATGGCTACGCTGTTTCGCGAATAGAAATAACCTCATTCTGCTGCGTTATGATATTCACTTTCATACTATAAATTGAAAACAGCTGAAGATTGTATTTATTTTGTCCTGTATTTAACCGAGTTGTCTAACGAATTTTTCAAACCAGAATTTTCCAAAATCGAGCTCAAACAGAAGAAGCCATGAATACATCGTTCTTTGAATGACAGAAAGAAACTAACAATTTGCAACTATTGAAAAACTTTGAAGAACGAATGGAAATAATTTGATTGAATAACGACTTTTCTATTTTCTGTCAATTTATAACCGTTAAAAGAAAACGGCAAATTTATGTTAAACAACCTACAATTAATTTACTTCTAGTTCAAATGATTAAAAAATTCATTATTCCTCGAGCTTGATTGAACTATGACTAGTGCTAAAATGGGAAAATTATTTATTTTTAGAATTGTAACGTAAAAATAATTTCGGTTTTTCTATTTTACCAGCAATATAATTGGATAATTTATATTCCCATTATATATATATATATATATATATATATATATATATATATATATATATATATATATATATATATATATATATTTGTGGAAATAACTATCTGAAATAATTTATTCTTTACTGAATATATAATATATATTCGGATAAATTTTATAGTTTTGTACTACTTTTGGTTCAACAACCTATTTCGCTTTAAAGTAAAAATTAAAATCAAAGTGGATATTTAAATTTTAATTCAAATTTTCTATGGATGGCCACTGAAAGAGAGACTACCTAGATGGATATTTAGATGTCTTTTTATTATTTTGATGTATTTTTCTGTTTTTGTTTTCAAATGCAGATTAAAAACTCAGTTTAAAATTCATCTGAAAAAAATTAATTTTTATTATTATTTTTTTTCTTTCTGTCGCTTATATTTTACGGATCAGGACATTTCCTATTCTACAACGAGAATGTAAGCTGTGTAGCTTTAAAAATAACTAATTAGGTTCAGACTCTTTCCGTTATAGTTTAATATGGCATTTTACCAACTAGAGGAGAGAAGCCAGATCTCTTTCAATGTGGTCATATGGATGCAATTTTTCAGTCTACTACTCTCTGGCACTACGCCATTTTTATTTGTTTACACATAGAATTGGGCACCTCGAGGTGGTATAATGGTTAGCAAGCTTGTCTTCGTAGAACTATTACGACTGAGTAGTGAGTTCGATCCTCACTGGGTACCCCATACTTTCGGCCTTGTGCCACATATGAGCTACGCTTGGAAAATCAGTACACTTAGAAGTAGTACCCGTAATGGTTTTAAATTATTCAAATTTAGTAGGAAAAGAAATGACATTATTTATTGTCATGGGTCCTTCTCTATGACTACAGAATGAACTCTTCCTAACACTATGTATACTACGCCTCTCAAGAGAGAGGGACGATTCAAGCCATTTTTTGGCCGAGCCTACGGGCTCGGGAAACCCACGGTAAACTCGGCTTTGTGCCATATGCAACCCTCGGGGGTGGGGGGGTGCTAGATACTGATTCAAGCCGAGCTTCTCGGCTTGACGATCGAACTCTCTGCCTCTGAGCAGAGAGGAACACCGACGAGGCTCCGCCGAAGGGTACAGTCTCGTTCGGGGAGGTTGACCAACCCGATCCCTCTTATACGGGTTCTACAGGCATTTTTTGGCCGAGCCTACGGGCTCGGGAAACCCACGTTAAACTCGGCCTTGTGCCACATTCACCCCTCGTGGGGGAGGCTAGATACATAATCGAGTCGAGCCGATAGTAGTTACGGAAAATCGGAACGTGGAATCCGGTGATGCTTTGCACAGCTTTTTATCGAAATTTTATTCTGAATTATTCGCATCTGTTAAACTCTGTAGGTGAAAGGGCTCCATCTGTTCCAAAGACGACCAAAGATGACTCATCCGAGTATAAATAAAGAAGCATGTCTAATATAAAAAAAGTCATTGCAAGATACAAAAAAAAAATGAAATGGTACAACATGTAGATGATCGATAAGAACAGATATAGTTTTAAATTATAAAGTATAACGCTACATTCTTTCAAGACAAATGGCAAAGGGTACTAACAATATTTCTACTCAGTTAATTATAGTTTGTTAAAAGCAATACTATTAATGGATCATAAATTTCAACAAAGAGAAAGTCACTCAGCGTCAGCTGTCAATGCATTTTAACGTTTTAAATATATCCTATTTATTTTAATGTCTTGTACTCTACAGGACATAAACGATCATGGCTTTCCACAGATTCCTTTTCTTTATTATTTATAACCTATTAAGGAAAGTTAGTGGCAGAGGATGGTAATGCGACATTGAGATCCGTAGACGTATTGGGATAGCCAAAAGCTGGGCAGGAGGATTTCAAGACATGAGGATTTCTTTGGTAACGAAGAAAAGAATACTGAGCTGTTACGTAACATCTGCCTTTCTTTACGGTAGCGAATGTTGGACGATTTCCTCAAAGATAAAGAAGAGACTCGAGGCGACAGAGATGTGGTTCTACAGAAGGATGCTAAGGATATCATGAACCGAATGTGTGAGCAACGATGAGGTCTTAGAGAGGATGCAAACAAGGAGGAGGCTTATACTTAACATCAGGAAGAGGCAGCTGAAGTTCCTGGGACACACAATGACATACCTATCGGCTTTAAGCAAATGGATGACAGAACGTGGTCTGGAGGAGGGAAGGAACTTGTTGAAAACTGAAGGGATAGAGGGAGGTGAAGAGCCATGATCGCCTTCGTCCTGAAAGAACACGGCCCATAGAAAGAATATATATATATATATATATATATATATATATATATATATATATATATATATATATATATATATATATTATTATTGCTTTCTTTCTTCACAGTTTAGAATTCAGAGATTGCCTTTTCTTAAACTGGTTGACAGTTCTGGAAAGAGAACCCAGTTTTACTTATATCTGTGGTTGGGGAGAGGATATGGATTTATGCCTTTACAAATGACATTTGTGCGCAAGAGAACACAACAAATAAGTTTGTAATTTGAACTCATTTCTCCTTTCCGCATCGTCAACCCTTACGCGATCCATACATTCATTAAAGAATATAGCAAATTTCTAAATAGAAATTAAATGGGGATATTAATTAAATATTCAGTAATGGTCTGTAGATACAGGAACTTTCTTTTGATACACACTAATATTATTCATAAGTGTATTGTTGTCGATTATCTTTAGTTCTACATAGCACCACTGAGGTCAAGGAATGATGATGTTGCTGAAAATGTTTAATTAAAATAATAAAGAAAAGACTATATGAATAACGTCATTAGGCATATTAGTAATGATAGAAGCAGCAAAAAATTAAATATACACAATAATTTAATAATATCTCAATTTTGAGTATTAGTCATTGAAAGGATATCAGCGATATGTAAAAACTCAGCCCGAATAGAGTAATTGCATAGCTGCAGTTTTATTTATTTTGCACCAAGAACACTGCTGAACTGTAGGGGTCCATACTCCGTTAAGGCTCTGATCAAACAGAGCTTGAATATTTATCATCATTATGGAGCACTTCAACATGGTGAAATAGTTAGCAAGCTTTTATCAATTGCGACTGAATAGTGAATTCGATCCTCACTGGGTGCCACATACGGCCTTATGCCGCAACTAAGCTAAGCGTAGTAAATCACTACATATCTTCTTCATGGACTTTCCTCGCGAACGGAGTCAGCAGTGTGCTCCAAATTTGTCGCAGTTTCGCAAGATGTACACACTACAGAATGACGTATCTAAGAGCAAATCTGGCAGCTGGAAGAAGCGCCAATTTTAGGGCTCACCCTCTTCTCTTCCACATTGTGTCTACAGCTTGATTCTGTAAGAGATTTAGTGAAAAATATTATATTTTCAGGATTTCCTAACAGCATTTTCAGCTTTGTCTTACTGATGGATAGGTAACATGAGTTGCTTCTAAGTCAGCAACTCATATTCCCTATCCATCAGTAAGGCAAAGCTGAATAATGTTCAGCACTTTATGCACCTGTGCTGTATTATATCCTCTTACACCAGATAACAGAAAATGCTACTTCTTACACGATTCAAATATATATTTTCACTCAATTAACAAAACCAGTTAACCCCTAACAGAATATTGAACAACACGATACTGACCTCCCTGTGAACTATCACTGACACAATATACTAATTCCATTCACCGATAGAATTTAAGGTAGTTACCATTTATATTTGTATCGCGATGATATTTGTTAGTTTAATTCGAGACTTTTTTTCACCCTCTACACAAATTAAAAACACAACAATATTACATTTAGCAGATTTAGATCCAAAGGAACAAAGACAAAATCGAACAATAGAATTTATCGATACAAGTTTGTTTGTTGGAAAATATTGGAGTTCTTCAAAGACTTTTCCCTCGGGAATATGAATTTGTAAAGAATGGTGAACATTACAATAATATAGAAGAAACAAAACAAATAATAATTATAACTTTCCTGATTCAATACGGACAACAGAAGTCATTTTGTTTCCACTTCTTGGCACGTGTTTTCATTTATCCGACTTATCTCTACCCTCCTATTTTTCTAGGGAGGAAATCATGGCCAAGTTGAATGTCAATGATACAGATGACTCAGGGTGACGGCCGTGTATTCATTCCTAAATATTATTACTGTCAAAATTATGTAATCAGTCCCAATCTCAATGTGATCTATATTTGCTAACCTGAAAAGAATTAAGTCACCAATAACAAGAGACAGATTGCAAATACTTAGAAGGCTACCTGTATCTAATGAAGAAATAACTATGACATATAAAGTTGAAGATTGAACCCATCGTTACTGTAGGTCTTGGAACAGCTATGAAGGACCTTACAAATTAATTGAAGGAATTGGAAATGCAAAGAACTACGGAAAATTCTAGACATGAGAATTAATATCACAGAAAACAAAAAAAAAGATGTTACTCGAGTATTAAAGTGAGATACAACGAAAAGTGCTGGATATTTTAAAAGCCAATTTATCTGCCAATCTCTAGAGATAAACACCAGATATTTGCTAGGAACATGTACATAATAATAACAACAATAAATGTTCGTGGTAATAACAACATAAACCTAATTCCACATTTTATTTGTGCTGATTTCATGTACAGACACTCTCAAAACAATGTAAAACCTACGTAGACGTAGACAAAAGATTTCTTTTTCTTTTTATATCATTTCATACGATGTGTGCAAAACATAAAGGTTATTCTCGCAGGAAATGGAATCTTCGAACCGAGTTCAAATTTCGGCCAATGCTTTGCGTTCATTTTAGCACTAATAATGTGATCATTCTCTTCTTCCCACAGTCCGTGCGTTAAATGGAAAGGTAGACCAAATTTTAATGGCAACCATTTTCGGGGAAAGATATCTCTGAATTTGAAATCGAAATATGGTAAAAGGAAACCTCTCCACTATCTTTCCCA
>CAHIKZ030002777.1:2685000-2687500 GCA_903632075.3 Acanthosepion pharaonis
TCAATATAGGCACGCAGACAGATAGATAGATAGATAGATAGATAGATAGATAGATAGATAGATAGATAGATAGATAGATAAGAATAGACTGAGATAGATAGATAGATAGATAAGAATAGACTGAGATAGATAAATAACAAACAACTGCTCAGACACATTTGTGGTCTATACTGCAACTTTAGCGGGTCTTAGTTACAGTTTCTGGGGGTTAGTCCATAATATGTCATGATCAGCAGTTTGAGCAACGCTAATGCACTCAAAATCTCGGTCACGATGGCTTGAGATTTCGGATTAGAACAATCAGCGGCGGCTACTGAACAGTTCCACTCACCCACTTTAGTTCTCAAGACTTTGGCCTAACATGTGGTATGCTTCCCAAACGCTTTTCAAAGTTGCCGCACGCGCTAGGATTGCTTCTATCAGATTGATAACATCTAGAAGTTACCTTTCTGATAAATCAGGCCAAATTTGAGAGTAACGAACCCAACCACATTCTAGAATTCTTAAAAGTAACAAAACTCTACCCGAAAATATAAAAAGGAAACCGAATAAACAGCCAGCTACAAAAACCGAATTACAACACCACCCTTATATAATGACGCTTTATAAAAGAACTGGTCTGCAATAGAAACACAAATCCTAAAACTACCCGATTCGGCGCGAAATGACCTTTGTGTGCAGGTAAAGTAACCCAACTCAATAGTGAAAAATCGAACATGATGAGATTCGAACCTCAGTGTTATGGTCAGAAAGCAAACATTGTAACCACTCGCCAACACAAGTACGTGCACATTATTTACCTTATTCGGACTATTGTCCTCATCTTTGTCACCATATTTATTACAACGTTTTCCTCAAGGACACATGGCATAGTGGATAAAGGCGATGGTTAGATCCAGTGACAAGACCCAAAGAGTGTGAGTTCAATACCCGGTTAAGGCAGTGGAGAACTTTCAGAGGGAAATTAACAGGAGATAACTGATAAGTGACATCAATCAAACATGGCACGTTGAACAGTCTACCCCAGTGAGCGAAATAAAGGGTTCAGTTCGACATTCCAACCACCTGAAGAAAGCCGGAGCGTACAACGGCCGAAACGTTGTAATAAATATGGCGACAAAGATGAGGACAATAGTCCGAATAATGTAAATAATGTACATAATACCTCATCTCAGAAATATAGACAGACTCACAAGTACGTGCATACAGGCATACAAATACTCACCAGCGAGAATGTAAAGAAACATGTGTGCGTGTACGTGTATACACTCACAACATTTGTATACATATTGATATTGCTTATACAGATTTAAAGAAATACACAAAAAATGAGTGTGTGTCTGTGTGCGTGAGAGAGAGAGAAAGAAAGAAGGAGAGAAAATGCGTGTGGCGTTGAGAGTCTGTGTGTGTGAAATTGAATATATTTATGCCTGAACAAATTTTTGAAGTTTCAATTTGGTTTAAAAAAAATTACGAATAAAGAACATTCTTGTTTGCCCGATTTTTCTGAATTCAGTTCATGAAAACTGTATATACAAAGGAATCGTCCAATTTGATTACATGAGATCCCCCCCCGCCACTTGTAATATTACAGGATTATGAATTGACTCGAGGTATAAGTACTTTTAGTCAATGGCCTCGAGGTAAACATTAACTTATCAGAAACTTCACGTTAATGTAGAAAACCCAACGGACATTTTTTAGTTAAATTTTGGATGAAACAGAATTTTGGCAGCAGTAAAGGAATCATTACAAAAATATATATTACCAACAATCGAATCTTCATATTTCTAACCTTTTCTGCATATTAAACTTAAGAGAATCTACAAAAGGAGAAAACGCCTTATTGTTGCGTCTGTTACAATTTTAATGGAAATCTACTAAGAAATGAAAAGGATTATTTACTTTTCAATTACTGAGACCACGGTGACGGTGTTAGAAATAAATCAGACAATGTAAATAGCAAATAGAAGCAAATACGTCCCTCAAAATAAAAGTTCCGATTATTGGCTGGGCTCGAACACCGATCAATGGCGTCAATAATAACAACAACGGATTTACGTACAATTGTGTTGAGCCGAGGGAAAAGATTATATCTAAGAATAATTATGTCTTGTGTAATATAAACGATTTTTTCAGTATTAAATTACGGACTAATTGATATACCTGCGTTCTGATAGTTAGGTGAGATGTGTATTTGTAGCCTGATACAGATATGAACAGAATTTTGATAAATACACTGATATTTGCTGGATTCTTTCATTCTATGATGTTTGATATATATTTATCGTTCACGCAGCTTGACCTTCCCTATTTATAGAAGAAATGGGTACATTTTGTCTACAAGATTTCAAGAATTCAAGTATTTAATCTATATACGTAAACAATTTTACGTTGGTTGATTATTATATTCTTATAGAAATATTTGCGAAGTTAAGTGTGGTACAAATCGACATTTTGGAGCATATTGGACTGAAACATTGTGTAGAGCCAATCTTAC
>CAHIKZ030002777.1:2690000-2707500 GCA_903632075.3 Acanthosepion pharaonis
AAAGAAAGAAAATGTGTGTTTGGCGATAAGAATTAACACTGTTTAGTGACTGCCAGTTTATATATAATGGGTTTATACAGAGACCCCACAAAATAAGTATTGACACATGATCTTAAAAATAACTGAAATGTTAAAATGATAATACCATGGAGTGTTAATTCCTATGTCCACTCTGTACAAATCTATAAACACTCTAATTCCCATACTGACAAAACTGGGGAAAATGTTAAATAATATATATATATATATATATATATATATATATATATATATATATATATATATGATTGTGTGTGTGTGCACGCGCACGTGTTTGTATGTTTCACTGTATTTAATGCGTATTTAGGCATGTTATTCTGTACCCTAAACAAACTAATGAAACGTCTACATATTCCTTACATAAAGTTATAACATTTCTACATATAGTGTCAGCTGCATTCAAAGTAGGGACATTGAAATTATAACATCGCAAGAAGATACTAACATGAAACTAATAAAAACTTTTCTCTCTTGTAATTGAGATTTTATTTTTAAGGTTTGTTCAAAACTTTGTGGGATTTTAAAGCCGAAATTTTGTATTGTAAAAGTAATTTACGAGTGAATATTGCATTAACAATTATTTGAGAATAACAATGATTCTTCCTGATGTTAGTCGCACTATTTAACCCATAGCTGGGGTAGAAGGGATTCATACTTTTGTCAAGTTTATTTACTCCGAAACTATGGGTATTAATATTTTTGAAAATGACTAGTTATGACCAACTTAAAATGCGACGAACTTTGGAGAGTTTCTTTAAGAAATTCATATAAATGTCAGGTAAATCATATCGTTAACTGGAGAAATATAATAAAATAATTAAAGAGACAGGTTTTATTGGCGAGTCAATATATATATATATATATATATATATATATATATATATATATATATATATATATATAATAATTTTGAGTTTGCTGGCGTTGTTCGAATTGTTGATCATGCTAGATAACACGCTATCTTCCAGAAACTGTAACTAAGGTCTGCTCAGCTTGTGCATGTTGAACAAACACAAATGTGCCTGAGCAAGCGTCTACAATAAGGAGTGGCTACCCACCCTAGAAGACGGGTATTATTTATATATATATATATATATATATATATATATCAATGGTACCAAAGTAATATTTCTTGATTTAAAAAAAAAAATAGATTATAAATTATATTTTACTGCAACTATTGCTACAATTGCAATTATTTTTGTTGCTGAATGCTATTATTATTATTATTATTATTATCATTATGATTATTATTATTATACATGTAGCCATTGGGTTTTCACACGAGTAAAGGACAAATAAAACTATGCCTCGCGTAATACTCCCGAACCTTCTTTTGATTTCTGTTGTTTTTTTGATTTTTAAGTAATGGCGTCGCCTGAATTCCTCCTCGTATTTCCTTATTATTTGCACTGGCTATCCCAGATTGTTCATAGCACTTCAATGATCCTCATAATAAATAGCTTAACCTAATTAAGATAAAATAAATAAAACAATATATCAGAAACTTGTTCTCTCTACTTATAAATGGGTATTATTTTGTTTTAGAAGACATTCATTTATTGACATAGTGTAATGCTTTTTGTTTTAATAAAATATCTCATCAGTAATCAGTTGGTAGGTCAAGCGAAATAAATTATATATATGCAAATTCATATCAAATTATAGAATACATTATTATTATTATTATTATTAGTAGTAGTAGTAGTAGTAGTAGTAATATTATTCTTATTAATAATTGTAAAATTATTTTTAGTGGCAGCACTAATATTAATATTATTAATAATACTATTATTACGAGTAGTAATATTATTAATAATATTATCATTAGTAGTAATAATGTAATTAGTAGTAATATTATTAATAGTAGTAGTAATAGTAGTTGTAATAATAATATTATCATTATTATTATTAGTATTATTATTATTAGTAGTAGTAGTAAAAGAAAAAAAGAACAAGAACTGATGCTAATAATTGAAGATTCTGTGATGACTATCCCCATATCATAGCAAAAGCAATTTAGAAAATGAGGAAAATTATACTCTTCTTTTTATTAGTTGTTTGTATATTTAAGGAGGTTTAAAGCTAACATTAAAGTTCTATTTCATTATAATAAACTTTATTCTCAGGCAAGGGAGACAAAAAGTGAACATTACTGTCTTCTGAAGCCATTGCATTAATGTTATCTTTTGGAAGCTGAAATGAAATACATTCTAACCTTATAAAGAATTTATCTCCCTTGATTAGTTTGTTTCTTAAAATGTGTGCTCAAATATTAGACAAGTTAATCTCCTCTCCTTTTGCCCTCACTATTGGACTGTTTATCATCTCATTTTTATAGGTATTTACTAATTTTAGTCACAATGTTACTAGCATGGGTGGACGAAAGTTTATCGAAGTAACTCAATGGTTCGACAGATTCGTTTACTCGTTAGGACTTCAGAAATCTAATGGCCTCATTTACAAAGCTAACCTTAATTGTGTAAATGGCCACATATTTTTAGTCTTCAGTAAGGACCGACTTCATTACTCTAACCATTAATGGGCAGCTTCGGCTAACTTGTTAACCACTATTCTGTGTCTATTTTTACCATACGCCTAGGTTTAACTGGGAATGTTCTGGTTGGAGGCTTCTATCCCGTTCATATAAGCTATGTTGTATTTTATGTTAAACTTGAAGCTTAAGACATGTTAGACTAAGAAAACTGTTACACAGGAAAACTAAACCTATCATAAAAAATGAATTCTGTTCTAGTTTGAAGCTTAGAAAATATGATAGGCTTATTACATATATTTCCATGGCAACTGCTCAGACGAGATATTTTCTCTGTTGCCCCGACTACATAAATTTAAGCGTGCTATTAATTTGGCATCTCGGGCCCACCCTTTTACTGCCGATACAGTTAAATGTAACCGCCTCTTCTACTCCAACAGCTTCTTCTCTCGCACTTCCCGACAGTGGAACTCCCTTCCTTTTAATTGCTTCCGTGGTAACTATAACCTTCAAAAATTTAAATGTGATGTCAATCGATGTCTTCTGTTGACTTGATCCCTGTTCTTCTTTTTATCTTGTTGTGGATTCCGGGTTGAAATCCGGTACCAATAAATAACAAACGCTAGGAATGAATATATGAAGATAATGTATTAACGTAATAATACAAATTGGTAAAGCAGGTTAGTAGTTCCAGGAATACGAGTTAGTAGCAAAATATATATATGCAGTCTTTGGTATTGAAGTATCGCTGTATGACTTCTTACTGAGTCTACGTGCTCGCTCACTGTGATTTCTCCAACGCTGTTACCTCACCCTTCCGGTTACCTACAACCTTTTATTCTGTCACTCTGGACTCGACTCTTCAGTCTTGCACTCTCGGGTCTTCACGTAGCCGCAGTATATGTACATACTGGGTGAGTCCATTTGTGTAAAAAAAGGGAAAACCCCTCAACATATCCTTTCATCAATTCCCCTATACTCAGTCTTTTTCTTAATCTCACTCTCTGTAAACCCTTGCGTACTCAGGTCATACCTGTTTTGCTTGGAGTGAAAATTTATATATATATATATATATATATATATATATATATATATATATATATATATACGAAAGGTAGCTTAAAACTATGAGTAGATTTATGACATTATTTTAAAATTCATTTATTGATAGGAGTCTACCAATTCGTATGTAAGATCATTACGCTTTTCTGCCTCGCCTCAGAATGTATGGTCTGTCTGATCCCCGGCGCCTTTGAGCCAGCATCTGTTATACTTTCTTTACGAATATTAATCGGAGAGGAATTAAGATAAATGCTGCCTTATGATTCTCGACGTTTTTGGCAACGAGGACCATTTTTCTTCAAACCTCGTGGACTAGTGCTATATAATCACAAAAAAGAAAAAATGTACCAAAATAGCAGAAACCACGTCACTTGATCACTTTGAATGATAGTAACAACTAAAATCGATAGCCCATGTAACTCAAATAGAAAATAATAACATAATCAAGATGTTGAGTTTTCACACTTCTTCAAATAAAATCTTAGGGAGGAAGACCCTATCAATATTGAAAAGAGCAATAGCAATAAACTTGAGAAACCTTGTTTCCTGAAAAATCGTTTTAATAGAAAATTTTTTTTTTTTAAATTTCAATATATAAGGAAACATTTGACATAACCATTATCATTGTCTGGGTAGTTTTGATACTGTTTTGGCGAGTTTCATCGAGATCATTCGAAATGCGTCCAACATATTCATAATTAGTTGGAATTGTTACATACTTATTCCAATTTGAGGTTGCTTTTTTCTTCACATTTGGTTTTCTTTACACTTTTATAGTCTCCTTCTGTCGTCTGCTAGAACAGAAACACTCACTGTTTATATGTTGAAAAGTTCTGCTTATGGTTATTAGGTCATTTTTTTCTAATCTGGATTGAACGATTCTTTTAGAATGCCAAAACCCGGAAAGAATTTCACATTTTTTCTTTCTCCAAAAGCGTTTCTAGTTTATCCTTATATTATTAGACTGCTTGGTCGAATCCATTTTGTTAATTATCTATATATTAATAAAGCAACGTCTACCTAATAAATAAAAATTCAGCCAGATTGAAAGATTCAAAAGATAAAGTAGGATTAAAACAAGCCCCCCCCACTTTGTCTATGACTTTTTTCCATTTACATCCCTCCCCATCTTCCTTTCACCTCCTTCTCGTTTTTCTTTAACTTTCTTATTGTACCATTACCTTTTCACTATAATATTTACTTTCCTACTCTTCTTTGCATTCCTCAAATCACTTGTATAGAAATGAATAGCTCAGCAGTTGATGGAAACGCGAACGCTCTCATTTATCATTTCAAGATGCCGGGTAATCAAGGCTCTCCACAATTATTTTTTAATTTATTATCTTAGAATAATTATGATTGCTTGAAAAGTGGAATTGTTTCCCTTTGAATTCCTCAAGGATTTTAATTCCGAGTACACTTTGTCCTAGATCAGCCATGGGTGATCAGTGGCCCGTTTCGTCTTCTGAATGGTACGCCTAATTTAATGATGACAATAGTGTTTATTAACATTTTTCGTTTTCTTTCATTATCACTTGTTCACTCACATTCTCTCTCTCACGCAAAGAGGGTGAGGGAAGATGGTGTCAGAGGGAAATAACTATTAAAAGTCCCTGTAACCGTCCTTTTGTGTTGTAGGTAGAGTTCGACTAAACAACTCAATAATGATTAAGGCCAATGTTTCTTGAATTTTGTTAACCTTTCGTTGGAAGAAACGTTTTCAGCAGTTTAAACCGTTGGCGATTTTCATTAAAGAAGGTCATGTCTATTTTGTTTTAGAAATGAGAAACATTCAAATTATTATTTTTCTCTGGAAACAAAATATATTTTTTATTTTAAAATAAATATATATATTTTTTTGTATTTTCAAATGAATAAATTAGAATCAAATTACACACAACACCATGTGTTAATGTCAGTGTCATCAGTGACGATATCATACGAAAACTTCAATTTTTAAATCGTGAAAAATATATTTTCTCCAAGTAAAAGATGTCAACTTTTTCCCTATTTCTGTGGTAGATTAGTACACGTATGATCTTCTTTCGTGAAAATGGCCGCTTGACTTTCAGCGAAAAATTAATTTGAATATTTTTTATTAGGGCGGACAATTTTATGATAAACTGTGAGGCACTGTGGAGTAATGGATTGCAGCTCGGAGAGCGGGTTTCAAATTAGTCGAATTCATTAAATTCCCTTACCTTGGGAAGGTTAAGGAACTGTAATCCTTGTGGTATGAATCCATCTCTTTTCCATCGCCCCACTATGGGGTGGGGGTGAAGTACGTTCTATAACTTTGACTGGGTTCTATAACAGGCTATCGTAACATAAGGATGGCTTGGTTTGGGCTGCGGGCTATCTTACCTTAGACACACAACTTCTACTGCGGCTGCAGTACATGTGGTGTTCCTTC
This sequence comes from Acanthosepion pharaonis, assembly GCA_903632075.3. NCBI lineage: Eukaryota > Metazoa > Mollusca > Cephalopoda > Sepiida > Sepiidae > Acanthosepion > Acanthosepion pharaonis. The sequence goes on from CAHIKZ030002777.1 coordinate 2,696,009, forward strand.
TCACGCGGCCCACTGATCGGTAAATGTTGCCAAAGCCTGTCCTACATAGACGACACCCTATCCACCGGAGCTAGAGAGACCAGTTTTCCTTGTCCTTTAGCCGAGAGTTGCGATGAAAGATGAAATATTTCTGTCTCTCCCAAGTGCAGTACTGGGAACGCAACAGACTCGACCAGAATTTGAACTCAACTCGCCGATTCCCCTTCCACATCGCCAATAACCGTTACGTTGTGCATACACCGATATATACACCCGTTTCTTTCTCTCGATATATATATATATATATATATATATATATATATATATATGTGTGTGTGTGTGTGTGTGTGTGTGTGGTGTTTGTGCGTGTGTGTGTGTGTTTAAATATTCTCAGATGGAGTGTATCTGTAGAAGAGAAAAAATGAATAATAAGAGACAAGAGAAAATTATACTTTATGAAGGCATTATATATATATATATATATATATATATATATATATATATATATATATATATAACGTATTGCTTACGCGAAATTATCTAATTTAAAGTCTACGTAATATCAATTGTTCTATATGCTAGTTAATGCTGAACAATGTCCTCACAGATTAAAAGGATACTTCAGGGCGAAATGTGAGAAATGTGGTTCTGTGGAGAATGCCATGGACCGAACATTTGCTCAAAGACGAAGATTTAGAGGAAATGGACAAAAAAAATGACACTTATACTTAACATCAGAAAGTGATCGTTGAAATTTCTAGAGTGGTGCATAATGAAGAAAGACAGTTTGGAAAATTTGATACTTACAGGATAGGTTGAAGGCAAAAGACTCAAAAGGAAGCAACGCGAACCCAACTTAGCGAACTTGAGTAAATGGATGACGGAACAATTTTTAGGAGAGATAACAAAAAGTCAAAATTTATTAAGCACTACAAAGAACGGGAAATTGTGGAGAGCCATGATCTTCAACGTCCTGTGGGGAGAAGGCACATAGCATAATAAGAACGAATTTCAAGGTGAGCTGAATTTGGTTAGTAAGAGTGCTCAGTAGATAACTAGAGCAATAATAATTATTATTATCAACGAATAAAATGCCCACAATACTTATATGTGAATGTTTCGTTGTTATCGTTCATTAGAATCAGATATAATATATACAATATTGTATTATTAACAGTGAAATTATTAATAGAACATATGTTTATAGAGGCTTATTAAATAATTATTAAATTATAAAATAATGTATTTAATAAGCATAAGGACACACACACACACACGCGTATGTGTGCGTAACACATTTAATAGACCAAATAGATATTTAATTAATCGTTGAGAAGTGCACAGATACTTTGATCTGAGGGATAATTGTTGCTCCGATTATTACCCATTCCAAAACACGGTTTTACCCTATGAGGATCATAGATGTTATAATGAAAGATCTTATCTATCATATGCGGTAACATCTCGAGCTTAAATGACACAATGCGTCATTAAACGTATGACCAGTTAGTGCAGGTTTCAAGGTGTTGATGTGTGAATTTGACCAAGAAATGCTAACATAAAGCGATTCGCTAGCATTCACTAAAAGAATAATTGGCACAGAGCAGACACGGGGAGACCCTTTTTTCCTCATCGGACGCCCAGCGTATCGAGTCGACAGTAGCTAAAGAATACTGGAAACCTACTTATTATTTGCACTGAAAATTAAAATTATAAAGAAGCAACACTGTCACACCCGAAATCCGCGGATATCATTATATTATACACACACTCTATGTTCAGAACGTTTCATGAATAGACAGTCATTAAAATAGATTATAACAAACTCTCACGGACATTATCAATTCTATAGCTATTAGATCAGTTATGTTAATTCCCAGCCTATTCCTAATTATATTACACCCTATTTTTATTGCGCAATATGTAGACGTATTGTCAATTCTTTGCACAATTTTAGGCCTAATTATAAAAAAAATGCCGTGACTGAATAAAATTTCACTTATGAATGTTCATGAAAAAGATTTCACTTATTCATAGCATTTAGAATGATAAGGTTATTTTACAGAGCTTAAAATCTGACTGATGTTTAATTTTGTAAAATGGTCAGATTTTACAGTTTTATTCACCAACTACAGACAAAACGGAAGTAAATATGCGGCATAAACTTGCCAGCAATAACTCTTAGCATTAAACGAGTCACTTTGATATATTTCATTCACTGTAACTGTTCACACGATATGAAATGGCGCTTACTTTTAATATATATTTATATGGCATGACCCGGCGTCGCCTGGGCTTGATTCAAAAATCGTACGACTCATACACCAATCGCTATCACTTGACTTAAAATATTTTGCCCTTCCTTGCCTTTAAAGGAGTACCCTTTTCCGTGCTGATGTTGCTGCATGCCTTACTTCTTGCCTATCTCACACTGCTAATTTTTTCTAAGCTCTATATTAAACATTAAATCTGTTACGAAAAAAGAACTAAACAAAATGAACACAAAACGATCAGATTTAAAAAAAAAAAAAAGGACTCGTAACTGGAAAAACCGAATGAAAAAAGAATGTTAACAACAAATACTTTTTCACACCCAACCCAGTTCTGCAGAATCAGAATCAACGTTGAGTTTAAGCAAGCGAATGAGCCAATTGGAGTAAAGTGTCATGCAGATTTAAATTTTTCGCACTTGTGACGAATGCAGCTATCGATTTTTTTTTTTTTGCATGCTAGCATGCTAGTTAATATTCGCGTCAGTCAGCTGTTGGCTCTCACACTGGTCAATAGAATCTTCCTGCCTATTCGTGGCAGCCAGCTATTGGCTTTCACTCTGGCCAGTACAAAATGGCCGCAAACTACATGAAAACTGCCGTAGAAGCATGAATTATCGATTATTTCCAATATCGATGGGAGTTGAGAAATGCAGGGTCGGTCTTGTCCTTCCCGTTAACTTGGAGCATGTGCATGTAAATTTTGGTGCAAATCGGCCGAAAATTGCGGCCGTGCATTCGTTACACACACACACATCCTGCCTTATATATATATATATATATATATATATATATATATATATATATATATATATATATGTGTGTGTGTGTGTGTGTGTGTGTGTGTGTGTGTGTGTGTGTGTGTGTGTGTGTGTGTGTGTGCAGCTTATTTCTTATATCATAAAGAAAAAATTTATACAAAGAATTAAATATCAATGTTAATGTTATTAATGGCGAAATCACTTCGCTAACACAGCTTAATGAATCATTAACTTACTATCAATTCCTTGAGTAATAAAATCCTTATATTCCAGTTGTAAAATGGAAGACACATGTACTTTCGTCAGTTTCAAATTGTCATCTTTCTTATATATAAACAAATACTAAGATTTTTTTAAAAATTATTCTATTTATTGACAGTTGAATCTGTTTCGGAGCGTGCGATGTCACGCCGCTAGAGTTCGAGAGAAATCATGGGAAATTTGTTGTTTAAAATCTGTAATTTAACTTTGCTAACCAGACGCTTCCTCTGTAGCTAAATGTTATAGCACGTCAGGCTATATGACGGTCCCGTGTAGGATGCAGGTCCAATTCCTGTTGGAGGGAACATATTTTCTATGAAATTTCTGGGATATTCAGTAAAATTCGGTAAATGTAGTTAATATTGTTTATTATAAACAAAGCATTTACTCAAATATTTGTATCTCTAAAAATAACGTATAAGCAAAAAGTATATTAATATATATATATATATATGTGTGTGAGTGTGTGTGTGTGTGTGCGCGCGGGCTCGTACGCGCGTGTGTGTGTGATTTAGGAAGGGGATTAAATCTGACAGATATATAATTTGTTTAGAGACAATTTTTAAATGGATACTCATATTTGAGTAGATGCTCTTTTTCTTTTTTCTTTTTTTTTGTTTATTAAACTGTATATTTATTTATTTACATCTACCGGCCTGAATATTCGAGAAATCTTCTTCGAAAAATATGCGTCCTCCGGCAGGATTCGAACTTGCGTCTCTTAGTGGGGATCGTCTTTTGATTTGATGTGCCCTAGGAGGTCATATGTGGCCGAGTTGGTCAAAGGAACGTCAGATCTAATGATCTAATTTTTCGAATATTCAAGTAGGTTGATGTAAATAAATAAATATACTGTTAAATAATTAAATAATATATATATGTGTGTGTGTGTGTGTGTGTGTATGTATGTATGTATATGTATATACAGAATATATATTAGATATATGTTTATATATATGTATATATTTATATATATAAGTTTATATATATATATATATATATATATATATTTATATATGTATGTTTATACACACACGCATATATATATATATATATATAGTATACTGAATATTAATGTCGTTCCGTGATGATGGTCTGCCTACTGTTATTATTTATCATTTTAAATGTCACTGTGGCACTGACTATTTGGGTAGAACCACTCAACGGTGAGAGAAACGAATATATCAGGTATATGCCATCTAAGTTACTATGTGTTTTCTATTTGTAGCCGGTCAAATTCAGAATTGAATGGCCCAGGAACCGGGCCTAATCCTCGGGACCGTAATCCTCCTCAGAGGCGATGGATAACTGTGGCAATTCTAGAGTTAATACATGTGACACAGGCCGCGATCGGTCGCGCATCGTCGTCGCCTGCGTGCCGTCACGCATCGAACGTTACGGGTCGCAGCGCTACATATTAGTCTGAGACCGATGCGCGTCATTCTGTCCTCTCGTCGTCGTCGTCTTTTCCCTCCGGGTGAGCGCGCGTCGTTCTTCGGCGGGGCCAAAGGGCGGCGCGCTCCGCTTTGGTGACTCTGGATAACTCACTGGTCGATTGCACTGGCTTATAGAGACCATATTTATTAAATCTCTACTGTCTTCTCTTTGTAAAGAAAAGGGGAAGCTGTTATGGTGTTACTGTAATATGTTTGTGATACATTTACATATAATGCTACATTACTAATATATATGTATATACTTTCGTCACATAGGATATTTATCTCCATTTAGTTGCGGTGCACATTTCTTATGAATCTATGAAGAGAAAGTAAAGCAATCTGATCAACTTTTTTCCCCATTGAATTTCTTGCTAAGTATAGCTTTTTTTCTTCATCTGACTCTCACCTGCACGAATTATATCTGTTTTACTAGGATTTCATATTTATTACAGGTTAAAATCGAAAATGATACAGAGCTCACCTTGAAAATTCTCCTTGTCTCCTGTAGTACTTCTACTTGGATGTGGAAAGACTTTATAGACATTCTTGGCGGTGTACTTTTTTTTACTTTACTTTTATTTTATCATTTCACCTCAAGAAAATCGATAATGCCATTAGGATTCAAGGGATTACGGGGAGTGAAAAAGAATGTGAAAGCTTTAATGATGAGAAAAGACAATAAAAGAACAAAGTTTCAAAAAGACAGAAGATGGCGATTGATATTGCAGTAAAATTTTGAAGATTGTAGACGTCAGGGAAGCAATAAACCGGAAGTTATACAAGCAAAACAAAAAAAAAAAAAAAAACAACAAACAAAACAAACAGACAAACAAACAAAAAAACTATTAGAATAGAACTTACAGTAACATCTAGTTAATTCAACATTAAAACGTTCAGACCCAGTTGCTAAGCTATTTTGTATATTTCCACCTCTTTCCTGTTCTTTTGCAATCTCGTTTGGTGCTAATTATATCATTTATTGTTTTAGAGATGGTGTTGATAAATTTTAGCTTAAAGTTGGGTAAGTTTAGCCCAATCCTCACCAACAATTGTAATCTGTTGGTTCAAGTTTAGTAAATATCCGGGCACCTATTAAAGAATTATATTTAGTAAACTACTACTGCAGATTGGTCGTTCAATCTTCACAAGGTACCATACTTTTATAAGGCTATCACAGATAAGGCTTACTTATCACTTTCATTTTTAGTGCTTTAAAATAACTAAGCTGGAATCATTTCACCTTAATTAAGGCGATAATACTATTAAAAGGCTAGGGATTACTGAGAGTGAAAGAGAATGAGAAAACCTTCGTGATGTGAAAGGTCAATAAAAAACAGATTTCAGGAAGGCAAAAGATGGCGTTTGACATTGCAGTAAAATCTTGAAGATTGTAGGGCGTCAGGGAAGGAAGGAACCGGAAGAGATAGACAAGCAAAAAAAAAAAAAAAAATAGAATTGAATAGACCTTATATCGAGCTAGTTCAGCAATAAAACGATGGGACGTACTTGCCAATTTAGAAATACGCTTAAATTCATGATGATTCTAACTGCAAACTCACGAGCGAAGGAAACCCCATAAATACGCCCCCCCCCTTGTACTCGGTGTCAAAAATCGCTAACGATCATGTAACTGTCGTAAGGTCCTTTCTAGAATATTCATTCTTGTGGCAAAGCAATGTTGATAATGATATATGAAATTATGTGTATAAATGAAAGGTTTATCCTGTCTATAATATAAAAGGTTTTATTGATCTACTTGTATTAATAAGAACTGTGGTAAAATCCCCATTAACCGTTTGTTTCGGGGAAGTTCCAACGATGATTGAAAAACTCGTCATGAAGATTTGGTTATTTCAGGCAGACAAAAAAAAAAAAAACAAAAAACAAAAAAAACATGATAAAATTATCATTGCGGTGTCCAGTAAACATTGATCTCCCACAATTCCTACAAACCTTGAAGAATGTAATGAGCAGCTTATTGTATAAGTTATCCGTCTAGGAGAAACCTTACTCACTGTCCGCATTAAATATTTTCCACATGCTGAAACGGACATAAAATAAAATATACTATTCATGAAAGATAATGGTGACACTTGAAATTGAATAAATGGAAAAACTCACTTTCTGACAGAAACATCTAAGTATAAGATCGGCATGACCTCACCTGTTATGTCTATGATCGGTTTTGCTTGAGTTAAGCAAATTGAATCATATGCGAAGTCATCGTACAAGAAAATCAACCAATTATGAAATAGCGTATGAAAATACGAACAATAGGTGTTACGTTTGTGGAAAAGAGTGCAAGTCAAATGGTTGGCAGGAAAGGCATTCAAACATTAACAAAAGTAAACCTAATCAGAACAAAATGTCTGTGCCTGATGTTTGTCAAATATCTGCCAGACGATTAAAAGTGTCCAGTTTAAAGAATAACTTGTCATGAAGACTTTTGATTATTTCAGGTACAACAAATGATAAAAGTACAATTGTTGTGTCCAGTAAATATATATTGTCCAGCTGAAAGTACCATAACCGTTAACGGTACAAATGAGACTTACCATGATGTCTCCTGTTGGTCATACTCAACATCGAGGTAGAGACAACAATATATATACATACATACATGTGAACATACACACACGCGTGCTCACACACATACACATACATCATTGCGTATTCCTTTTTGTACGTATATAAGTGTGGTCGCTTTAAATACTTTTAAAAGAGTATGATATTACACTTAAGAAACATAATATTTTTTATTCAGTTATCCTCTTACCGACGATGAACGCATAGCAATTTTTCAAAATGGACGTTTGTTTATTTCGGATGTTCTTGAGATTTTTTTCAAGTTTTTATATATATATATATATATATATATATATATATATATATATATATATATATATATATTTTAACAAATAAATTTTTTAGAGACCACCTCACTAATATGATTTAATTTCTCTTAAAAGTGCTATAGTAATATCTTACACTTAGAAAAAAAAACTCTCTCTCTCTCTCTCACACACACACACACACACACACACACACACACATACATACACACACACACATACATATATATATATATATATATATATATGTGTGTGTGTGTGTGTGTGTGTGTGTGTGTGTGTGTGATGCGCACACACAGGGTGCGATAGATAAATTGCCGTCTAAAATACATAAAAAGTGAAAATAACATTGACATTTCATCTTAACAGTCATATTTACCAAAATTACACAAAATATCTCGAAATACCAAAGACTAAATTTATTCAATAAAATCACCACAGGCTTCAACGACGACCCCCCAGACAACTTAGGAATCTCCTGCAACTTTTCTGGACGGTCTCCTTGTTTAAGTTGGTGAATGCTGCCATAATCCTGGTTGTCAGTCCATTTTTGGTGTTAAAGGGATAATTTTATTGGTCTCTCAACCGACACATAATAATCAAGGGTGTAGCGTCTGGGAAGTTAGGTGGTCACATTTAAGGGGTGATGTGTCCGCAGAAATTGTCTGACAGCCATGGCTGTGTTCCCCTGCTTGTGTGGCATAGTGCAGAGTCTTGTTGCCAGACAGATCTTCCACTCTCTTGGCCCAACGTAGCACTTAATGAAGGCCTCGTGTTGAGTCTGATGCCCTTTGGGAAGATGAATGGAGGCATAACCTCGCCATCACCAGTGATCACTCCAAACACCACCGCAACCACCATTAGGCTCATCCAATTCTTTCTGGATCCTCTGCACTGTCTGACATTCAAACGCTCTAAAAACGTATTGGATCTTCCGACGCAAATACCAAGCAGTACAGCATTGCCATGACCAAAATTCTGGAGAAGTGAATGGCGTCATGGTGCTCTTTTTCTCGCAGACAGTGCCGAAATGACAATAATAATCTGTGCAGTCGACAAAATCAAAAAGAAAGAACACAAATTAAAAATATGAAATGGCGGTCATTTACATATTGCTCCCCTGTCTGTGTGTGCATATATATATATATATATATATATATATATATATGGGTGGGTATGTGGGTGTGTGCGTGTGTGTGTGTAGAAAGAGAAAGAGGGAGCGGGGAGCGGGAGAGAGAGAGGAGGAGAGAGAGGGAGGGGAGAGAGAGGGAAGGGTAGAGAAAGAGAATAATCATTTCACCCTAAGCAAGGCGATAATGCCTCCAGGACGCAGGGGATTACAAAAAGAGAAAGAGAATGAGAAACTTTTATAGTGAGGAGAAGTTAGGAAAAGGACAATAACGAAACAAAAGATGGCGATGGATGCTGAAGTAAATCTTTTGAAGATTTTAAGTGCCCGGATAGTAAGGAAGCAAGAAAACGGAAATGGAGTTTCACGGGCGGGAAGTGTGAGAAAAGAACCTGTAAGAATTAACGTTACGATTGCATCTAGCTAGTTTAGCAGTCAAACGCTAAAATTCATGCAGCCGAGGCACTAAGGAGAAAAGGTCATTAAAACAATTGGCAGAAAAATATTTGCAGAAAAGACAATGGAAGACTATGTCAAGTCGTTTAGAATATGATAGCAGTCGACTTCAGGATCGATTATATTACAGAACCTACTTTGAATTTTGTCAAGGATCTCGAAATCTTTGTAGTAGTATAATACTTGATATGGCAGCAATATTCCATGCACCACGGAAGCAAAAGTAGATTTATAAATGTGCGCATATATATATATATATATATATATATATATATATATATATATAGAGAGAGAGAGAGAGAGAGAGAGAGAGGTTCAACCAGCAAACTCAGAAAATTATAATATAACGGAAAACAAAAATATTCAGTATTCAGATTGTCCTCAATTTTATTATTCACGATGTTTCGGTCGTTGTACGCTCCGGCGTTCATCAGCTGATTAGAATTTCGAACCTAACCCTATATGTCGTTCACCGGGGGAGGGTTGTTCTAGTTCCACGTGCCATGCCTCTTCCCGATGCTTCAGTTATGTCCCTTTTACCTCAACACTCCAAGATTTTGTTCGCCACTGCAGTATCCAGGTAATGCCCTCACAACTTTTTTAGGTCAAGTCACTGGATACAACCAACGCTTTTATCCACTGGGCCATGCATCACAACAGCCGAAACGATATGAATATGCCAATAAAAATGTAGACAGTGTAAATAATGTAAATAATTACAATAACTCATGCTAGAAATATAGACAACAATATTTAGGGTAAGAAGTATATATTCAAAAAACTTTGTACATGTGTTTTAATTGGATAAAAAATGTACGTTTATCCAATAAAGTTTCTCTTAATCTTGAGGTTGGATTCGAAACTTTCCTTCCGATGAACAGCATGTTCGGGGCAATTAGTTTTCGTTATCATTTATCAAGTCCCCGATGTTTTACTTCAAGGAATTCAAGATATTGCCGTTCCGAAATTTTCCCTTTCGGTTCTGCTACAAATATCTTCGTCCATGAGAATAAAAAAACCGAAGATTGTTTTGAAGCATAAAACCAAGTGGGTGGGGACTTCATTGTCAACGTTTTTATTTACATCTTTTTCTATTTACAGCGCTCCATCTCTGATTTTGAGCACTCCAACCATTAAATAAAAGCATAGCACACACACACACACACACACACACACACACACACACACACACACACACACACACACACATATATATATATATATATATATATATATATATATATATAACCACGTTTAAGTTGATTATATTCTTCGTAGTTTTAATATATATATATATATATATATATATATATATATATATATAGAGAGAGAGAGAGAGAGAGAGAGAGAGAGAGAGAGATAGATAATATTAGTGGAAAATATACATACGAAATATATAAATACCCATACATGTATATTTTAGAAAAAAAAATTCAAGAGGAAGAATGCAGGTAGAACTCAATGTCTAGGACAGAGTAAGGATATAATAAAAGGCTTAAACACTAATTATATATATATATATATATATATATATATATATATATATATATATATATATATATATATATCAGTATCTATATATACCAAATAATCAGATATTAGCAACTGTATATGTGTGCGTTAGCGTGAATAAGCGAATAAATATTCAATTAATTTAATATAAGTTGTAAACAAAACAGTGTCCAATGTAGTTAGACAGAGCTAAGGAATCTATATTAATAAATATACATATGTCTAGGTTTGTAGTGCAATTTCATGATTTTCTAAGTTTTGTTATTCTCTTTCACTCCCAATAAACCGTGCATCTTAGTTGCATTATCGCCTTCCTTGGGGTGAAATGGTTATATATTAAAAAAAAAGAATTAAAGAAGCTTTTGACGGTAAATTTGCAGTAAACATGTAAAATCTTTTTCAGCTGAATGCATTCGTACGACATTGTGGTGTTACATTTTATAAAAAAAAACATTCAGATTATACATCATGACATAAACATATATAGAATTCGATTCACACACACACATATGTATACATATATATATATATATATATATATATATATATATATATATATATATATATATATATATATATGAATTTCATATATTTTTGCAGATGTTTTCATAAATAATTACAATTTTGCGTTAACTCCTTTCATATTTACAGACAAGATTTATGGTGTCATTATTAAAGCAAGAGAGAAAATTACCGTGTTGATATATTCGGAATAAAATAATATGTAACAACACGTAGATTTTCTCCTTTCCTTTAAAAATGACACCAGAAATATAGTCCCTGAGTATGAAAGGATCAGTTGAAAAACAAATAGACAAAACTTATCTAAATTA
>CAHIKZ030002777.1:2712500-2720000 GCA_903632075.3 Acanthosepion pharaonis
AAATAATATTAAAATAATAATTTAGGATCAAATGAAAGCAAGTCTGTTCAATATTTGTATATTTTCCTAGAGAATACTGGCCGATTTCATTAATGCTAGTCGAATAGTTTTATTTCTTCCTCAGAGTTCCGAATCTTTTCCAAAGGCTATTCGAGAACATTCTAAACTTTTTAATAATAATAGCTACTATATTCCTATTTTTTTAATCTCTGACAAAGTTCGACTGCTTATGTTACTTTTCGTTATTATTGTGCATTTCGTTTTAATCTCAGTTAATATTAAGTGATATTGTTATTGCTAGTTATTTTTTTAGATGATCTATTAGTGCAAAAAATATTGAACGTCAATTGAATGCTACTGGCAGCATTTTGTAAACAGGACAAATATTTAAACAATCATTTTATTCATTTATTGCTTTTGAAAGATATCCAATTATAATATATTATATTTATATCGTTGCCATTATTTTAAAAGGCAAAGAGTGGAAATGAAAAAAAAAGCAAATTGAATTACAAGAAAAATATACAAATATTAAGCATGGTGATAATGAAAATCATTAAAGAAAAAGAAAACATACTGATAACATTGCAGCTGAAAACAGATGGATATTGTTGCGCAGAGGACATCTGAAGAGAAAAACTGAATCACTATTATATAGCAGCTACATAGAACATTTTTTATAAAAATAAAAAGGTAATATATAAATTTAAAAGGTAATATATAAATTTAAAAGTTTACTTAATATTTATGCTTTATCTCTTGATATCGAGCACTCTGATTACATAGACAGCTTTCTGCAATAACCTAAACTACTTCATTTTTGCGGTATAAATTATATTTTTAATTGGTGTTTAAAATTATTTTAAATAAATCGAAAATATGAGAGGAAACAACAAAATATTAAATGTACAAATAGAGATGGAACATTTAATCAACCAGTTCAATACACGAACGACACACGGTGGATCAGCAAGATTAGCGAAAGAGACTTGAATGGGCTGGAGAAGTAATTGATTTGGAACAGTGCAAACAACTGTAATCAATTATTTATACGCAAAGTGAAATCTAAAGTGATAAAAATCATGCAATTATCTGGGATTTTGATATTCTTAGGTATCGTCCACACCAGATGAGATAACTAGATTTTAGCCTGGTAAAAAAAAATGTTAAATAAAAAAATGTCTAGTAAAGTGGAAAGAAACTGAAAAAACGGAAAGCTTTGAAAAAGAAGAGAAAATCTATGTGGAACGTGAAGATGTCGGTCTTATTTATCCTTATCGGCGTGATTGGGAAAGTCGAGAAGAGCCTTTCAAAGGTGTCACAAGAAGTGGAAATTCGAGAGAGAAACGACTCCTTACAAATGACATCATTATTATAATCAACAAGAACTCTGAAGATAATGCTAAAGTATTGCGAAATGGTATGACCAGCACACGGACACAGTCACCCAAAATAACGATGTAACTATCCTCTGGGACATGCCAGTTGAAACTGACAGGGAAATAAAAGCCAACAGACCTGATATTATCATAAAAGACAAGAAATTCAGGAAGTGTATTCTTATTGACATCGCAGTGCCATTTGAGGAAAACACCTCCATGAAAATTATCGAGAAATTGTCTAAATACAAGGAACTGGAGATCAATAGTAACAGGATGTGGGAAATGAAAACTGAGACTGTACCAATAGTAATCTGATATCTGGCCTTCGTAAGAAAAGGAATGGACAATTTTACTAAAAGTGTCCAAGGTAACATCAACATGCAGGTTGCCCAGAAGATCACCCTACTAGGAACATCCCATATACTAAGAAAAATGCTATCAATTAAATTGCAATTCTCTTATACGGCCTAAAGGCCACAGTTTGGCCTCGGCTCTACAGGATACAAAGTACGAAACAACATACACAAATAATAATAATAATAATAATAATAATAATAATAATAATAATAATAATAACAATGAAGTGTGAGTTATGGCAATGGCTTGCTGTGAAAGATTCCAAAGGTGGGAATCGAATAAAAGAAGAAAACTCGGAACTAAAGAAAAATAGAAATTATTTAAATATTTAAAAAATATACCAAGGAAGATTCTGAACGATAAAGAAGTTTGTGTTACTCAACTCCCAGCGCTAAACACCAACTCCCTCTGGTGCTCAAATTATCAATTGACAATGATAACACTGTTAACAATATTACTCCTAATATATATATATATATATATATATATATAGATAGATAGATAGATAGATAGATAGATAGATAACTAGACTCGTTTCGAAAAACCCTCGAATTTTTGATTTGCTAATCAAATCAATCTCGAGGGAAAAAAAGGTTTTAAAAAAAGAAAGAGCTACAAAGATGAACTTCTGCCGACAAAAAAATCGCACAGATGCAGGTCTGAAGCCCAAAGAAAAAACCCCGATACGAGTAACAACTAACTAACAAAAGAGCTCAATACAACCGTAGAGCCAAACTTTCCCTGACGATCCGTTTAGGTGAAACCTAGATAGGTTTGTCTGGCTCACTAGGTGTATCTATCTATCTATCTATCTATCTATCTATATATATATATATATATATATATATATATATACTAATACTAATTATATATATATATGTATAATTATATATATATATATACTAAATATATATATATATATATATATATATATATATATATATATATATATCGAACTCGGCTCTGCGATTCCACAATCCCAAGTCGATATCCATTACCCCACCGTGCCTCCTAATAATCCAGGTTCGAATCCAGGTTGAATCCATTACATTCACTTACGTGCTAATACCCTTGGGAAAGGTGTGAATCCTATTCTTCTCCCTCCAGCTATGGGTTAAATAGCAGGGCAGACTGGGTTCTATAGCCTTGGATTGCAACTGGTCTAGGAGAAGGACAACTCTGAATTCAAAACCTGTGGGGGTTGTTTGGGGACCTTGTGGCTTAGTGCACCAGGTCTCTGTATTCAGCCCTTCAAAAAGTGTGGATGGTTCTGCTGAAACCTTCATCACTATAATCGAATCTCATGTGCCGGTGTCGGGCTGTCAGTTTCCTGGAAACTGATCTGCTTGACCCTCATATATCGAACCCGACAGGAGAATCGATTTATATATATATATATATATATATATATATATATATATATAATTAATTAATAGTATTCTTATTACCATTGTTGTAATTGTCAATTGGTATATATATATATATATATATATATATAAGTTTGCAGAAGAGCTAACCAATCTTTGGATCGCGATGACTCTATTTTGTTTTTCATTGGAACACTTGGACGGATCCCAAAATGGCTTGTGAAAGGAAACAAATAAAAGTAAAAGAATGAAAGAACCAAAATTCATAGAAGAGACGTATTCAGAAAAAAAAAGTACTTTGTCGCCCAACCATAGTGTAGTGGAAATTGAAATAGTTTGATTCTCTCTGAATCCACATATATTTGGCCTTGTGCCAGACTAACATCAGTTTAATAAATACCTATTGAAGCACCAATTGTTGAAATCATAGTAAAAACTGAACAATGTGCCTGAGTTTACAAGAGGTTTGCTGTCACTTGTTTCCAAACAAACAATCAAACAAACAAACAAACAAACAAACAGGTATTATTTGTAAAAACATTAAGATAGTATCAGCAACATAAAGAGATAAACAATATGTATATATAAATATAAGCGTCCATCTTGGAACATACCAAAATACGAGAATCGTGATTGGTTGGATTAGAAATTCGCAGAATGACGAATGCCTCGACCACTGCAGAGCTGATGGCAATCAATCCCTAGCGTTAACCACCAAAATTACGGGGAGGTGGGGGGGTGTTAAATAATAATAATAATAATTTACTCTCCCCTCCTATTTTTAGTCGTTCGGCACACATTTTTGTCCTCGATTGTTTCTGAAAAGCGAGGATCAATAAACGGTTGTAATTTTTTTGCTATTTCTTTATTGTTGCTATATTTTTTCGGTCCACCATTTTTACGGTCCTTTTTTTTTATCTTTACACTTCCGCACTTTTGTTTATATGTCTTTGCTATAAATTTGAATATATTTTTAAAATGCACATTTTTAAAGCTGCTATAATAATAATAATAATAATAATAATAATAAGAAGAAGAAGAAGAAGAAGAAGAAGAAGAAAATGTGTGTGATCTTCGGTTTTCTTTTTCTTTTTTACAAAAATGATTAGCGGAAAATGTCATGAAGCCATTTCTGATATTAGGTCTCTGGTTGAGACCCGGAAGGGAATGTTTATACAACAGAAATCAAGGATAAAAAAAAAATGCTAATAATAAATGTCATTATGCTACATCAGGAACAGCTTTCATGGCTTCTATTAATTGATTAGACATGTTAACATGTACGTTTTGTCTTGATTAATTTAAGTAGGCTATTACAGTAAATATTCCGTCTTACTACCACAGATTTGATGGCCAGTTGCCTGACCATAACTAGTTTTGTCCGTCCCCTAAGAGGCTAAGACTTTTGTTTAGGAGTGGGAGTAGTCTGTAAGCGTTATGGTTAGCAATTGATGGGGTTGCATTTTTTATTTTATTTTTTGTTTTTTTAAGTTTTAAAATGTAAGGCAAGCAAGGCAACATGGGAGTCACATATAGATACTGGCATGTTCATTAAGAAAATCACAGGAAGCCCTTCATTATCTGAGATGCAAAAGATTGTGTGCATGAACACCTTTCACATACTGAAAACAGAATAGGCTCAATAAATTTTGAAAAAAAAACCTCGGATTTAAGGTAAATAAAAACTTGGTTAAATATTGTTTCGAAGAAAATGGAAAAAAATAATTTACTAAAATCTGTTAGAATATTGAAAATATATTTTTTTTTCATTTGACCTTCAATTGGTGCAAGATAAAAATCGCAGATAAAAATATTATTAAATAATACATGAGTGTACTTGCTGCCACTTGGAACCAAACTTAACCTTTGTGCAAAGAAAAAATTGTATTAATCAAACTAACAATAGATAAATAAAGAACGCTGTTGTTGGGGTTTGTGGTGATGATAATGATGATGAAAAAAATATTATAAAAAAACAACATGGAAGGTGTGTTTGATGTGGGTAGGCGATTTATTTATTTTTACATAGTTTTATTCGGAATTTAAATGTGAAGTGATTCTTTTGAGTGACCAATTAAAGGAGAAAAAAGAAAACATTACAGCAATTCGTTTTTCAATACGAACGTAGTTTATCGACCGCACTGTGTTGCCTGGAGATAGCCGGAAAATTTGATGATGGAAAACTTCGAATAATAATAATAATAATAAATAGAAATGTAAGTAAAAATAAAATAAAAAAACGAAGTAAAATGAATTAAGCGGGAATGTTGGTTAGTTTATGTAAAAAAAAAAAAAAAACAAAAAAAAACAAAAAAAAAACAAAATAGAAGAGAAAATAAACGCTTAATAAAATAGAATTGGGAGACATTTAAAAAAAAAAGTCAGGTTTAAAAGCTTCAAGGAACGGCGCCAAAATGCTAACGTAAATTGCGGTTTCTTAATTAACTTTAGATATTGTAAAATTTTCTAAAGAAGTCATGAATCCCAAAACCGGGCATGGTTACTCGCAGGTATATTTTCGAAATAATCAGCTAATCAGAGCGGATTAATTTCAAATCATTTAAAATAGCACAACTCATGTACAAGTTGAGAAACGTGTGCTAAGAAAATTATCAAAGTAATATTAATTCTGTTCCTTTTTATTGTTTCAACAAATAACGCTTATATTTTTTTTAATTTTATTTATTAAATTTCATTTACTTGAGAAATGCCTGAAATCCCTTAACCCAAGTTGATAATGTTGTTTCAGTTTCTCAAAAAAAACTCTCTCTCTCTCTCTCTGTATATATATATATATATATATATATATATATATAATATTGTGTGTGTGTGTGTGTGTGTGTGTGTGTGTGTGTGTGTGTGTGTGTGTGTGTGTGTGTACCGCCAAATCAAAAACATGTGTATAAGAATAATAATATGTAAGTTTTTAAACTAATTTTTTCTGTTTGGAAATGGGATCCGTTGGACAAGGACGAAAATCCCGTTCCTGGGGAAATAAACTATAATAATCCTTTAAAGATGTCTGTTTCTTAACTAATATTAACTCTGTTTTTGCACTGAACTCTCTAAATCACATCCTCCTTGGGATTATCCATACGGATTACCAAGACTTCTTTAAGTAACTATATATGTGTGTGTATTCGTGTGTATCTAAATTTATTGCATTCACTTACGAGCAAAAAATCTATGAAAGTTATGAATCCATCTCATCCCCCAGCTATGGGTTAAATAGTAGGACTTGTATCTGGAACGTCATTGTTATTCTTCCGAAAATAAAGCAATATTCAACTCTGAAAGAAAATTCTTACAATACAAAATACGTTTTGGTTTTAAATAAGCCATAAAGTGTTGACAAACAATAAAAAAACAAAACAATCAATGTATATTAATAGTATTGCTATATATGCACATTGATATAATACTATTTTTAATAATATTAATATTCTAATAAATTATAAATATACATACATTTGCTATATATGTACATGGGGAACAATGCTCCATATCATGTATGTATATGTGTGTGTGTGTGTGTGTGTGTGTGTGTGTGTGTGTGTGTGTGTGTGTGTGCACCTGTGTTAATAGCCATATATAGCATTATACGTAGGTAAATCAATAAGTCCATTCCCTATAGAGTATTTACTATCCAACAAAACCTCTTTCAATTTTTGTGCACTCGATTCACCCGTGCTATCAATATCCCATAGAATATTATACAGTGAACATTTCAGATCAACAGTCACCTGGCTACTGATTTATTGATCTACCCACATATACATGCACATTTTAATGTAATAATATTCGTGTCTGTGTGTGTTTGTGTGCATATATATTTGTAAACATGTACAGTTATCTTAACGGTCAGTAGGGGACCTCGAAGTGACGTAATGGTTTGAAAGCTTGTCTTGCTAGATCAAAGACGACTGTGCAGTGAGTTCGATCCTCACTGGGTTCCCTATACTTTCGGCCTTGTGCCACATCTAAGCTGTGCGTAGAAAATCCTAATCCTAACTGTCAGCATCAAAGACAACAGGATAGGCGAAACGAGTTCAATTCCCACCCGAAATAGTCATTCTTTCTTCATAAAGCCTTTCTTCAGTATTGCTAGTACCGGGTGACTTGTCGCACATGTCATCGACAGGATTTACTTTTGGAGCATGAAAAAATTATATTTTTCCTCAAGTATTTATCTATTTATGCACGCGGCAGTATCTGCGTATAGTGAATGTGAATGTCCTAGTATATATAATTAAGTGCGGTTAAAATATTTATCCGGAAACAGTAGGTGAACATTTGCAATCCATAAAATATGTGTTGTTTTGTCATTACGTCCATAGCCTACGATAAATAAGGCATTTATTTTGCACAACAAATATTTATTCTTCATTGTAATT
>CAHIKZ030002777.1:2732500-2740000 GCA_903632075.3 Acanthosepion pharaonis
GAATCTAAACAATTAGAAAAAATGATTTTGTGTTCGTTGCAAATCAACGGCTGGCAATTTTCGAAAAACATTACTGTATTATTATTATTACTATTATTATTATTATTATTTTTATTATATTGCATTTGCCGAAATCATATATTAAAAAGTGATTTACAAAGACTTAGGAAAAAATACTTTAAGCCCTTTAGCAATTGGACTAGTCTCAAATTATTGGAAAGTTTTTTTTTTAAACTTATTTGATTGCTTTCTTTTCATATAACTTTTGATTTGTTTTTCTTAATGCTAGACTCTAGAATATTCACCGTGTAATTTATTGCCGATAAAATACGAAAGTTGCCTTAATACTATTTTACCTTGATTCTTTGTTTTCGTAAAATTTGTAAAATATCGATTCATATATATATATATATATATATATATATATATATATATATATAACATCATATATGTATATCACCATTATCATATATATATATATATATATATATATATGATAACGTAGTGGTTCTCAGCTGGAAGTAAGATCGGCTTGGTGAGTTTCAAATTTCTATTCAAGGTCGCTGCGTTCATTTTCTCACAAATGAGCATAGGACAAATATGAATCCATCTTCTTTCTTGACAGACAAGGATCTCTAAACATGGCAATCTAACCAAGAGAAAGAAAACTGAATTCCAACCTGGGATGAGGGCTATTTGGAGATCGTATGAAATTTTGTGAACCGTTTTTTAGCACTTCTTCTGAAAAGTGTGGCTGCTTCTACAAAATCCTTCACCACTATTATCAAATAATTTGTGGTGATAATCCAACGCTTTAGTTAAAATGAAACCGAACTATTAAGCCCTTAAACGTCGAAATGCGACAGGAGAGTTCACCAATAAACATTACATGTGGTATGTGGTATATATTTATACAAATGCACAAAAAACACGCTAAATTTAATTAACTTGAATCAATTGAAATATAAATAATTTTAATTATCAAAATATTAATTTTATGCTTTCAAATGAAAAACAAAGAAAAAAAAAATAATGTGATTAACTAAATTTCTTTGAGAATCGAACCAACAGAAAAGATCTTTTTGTCTAAAGGTTTTCTAGATTTCTGGTTGAAATAACCGCCGGAAGTAGACACATAAACGTAAATGTCGGTTTGAATCGAGCAATTGAATTGTCAACTATTGTCGCCTAGAGAATAAACTGTGCGTGTTTGTGAATCAGATACACCGTCGTAAAATGTTTAATGACTATTTATTTATTGGTAAAAGATCAATTAGCTTAGAATATTTATACTCAAAACTTTTTAACGAAGCTACTAATCAATTATTTTAATATTGGTAATTCTACATATAGCAGTGTTATTTTCTCATTAAAGCTTCCATTAATTAGCAATGACAGTCCTATTTCACGATTTTCAATGAATTTCCATTGTAAAATCATTTACAATATATTTCTTTAGTAAAAGTATTAACTGTGCTCTCTAAAAATGATGTGATAAACATATATGTAGTACATGTAATAGCCTAATTCTCTCATTAACTATTACAATAATTTTTTACATTTCGCAGTATATTTTCTCTTTATTTTCAAGTCATTTTTATCGTACAATCATTTACACTTCTTTAGTACATTATTTGCAATGCATTGTTATAGTAAAATCATTACTGATAATTAACAATCCTCTTCTTCCCAATTTTCGAAGCAGAGTATACAGATTGAGTGCCGAAAGATTTAAAGATTTCGTGCTTCATAATTAATGTTCCTGTTGCCAGAAATATTTAATTTATTAGTAGAGAAAATTATTAAAGTGAAACAGAAAAATAGGAGAGTAGCTGTAAAATCAGTGGGAAGAAATGAGCAAAGTCGATATTTTGCTACGTATGACAAATTGAAATACATTCGAACTTAAAACTTTTTCTTTTATTTTTCTACCATAAGGATTTGCTGATGGGGTTATACGTGATCATTAAGGCAAATGAAACGCTTGAAGCGTCTGTTTAATAAACATTAACCACGATAGTAAAATAATAGTAAAAAATATCTTTTCCCATCAGCAGAATCCGGTGGATCTCGCTCGAGATTAAATGTTTAGAAATCTTGTAAAGATTACAGAATTCTTCTAATTATTGCTTACTGTCAAGAGGTTTTCATTTCTTCAATAGAATTCTGTCAATATTTTGTGCAAGGCACTTCTATAAAGTTTTTTTCAATTACAAGATTATTTTTATAACCAGGAGTTGTTTAACTCATACGCAAAAGTCAGAATATAATTACTAGAATTGATAAGATTTTTGAATACTGTATAAAATAACGTGTTTAGTAACTTTCTATTTAATTTTTATTTTTTTTAGTTACCTAATGCAGACTGACGTTAGTAGTGAAGTTGCTCACGAAAATTTGAATACAGCTGCTTATGAATGACTTACTTATAAAACATCGTGTCTTCATCTGCATATTATATTATTTTTTTACAGTTTTCTAATAATAATAATAATAAGAAGAAGAAGAAGAAGAAGAAGACATATCTAAATCGCAAGGCATCTACGTGTGTACCTCATGAGCCAGATGTTATTTAATTTGATTGCCTTTTGGTTTCAGATTAGAGACACAGATTTCGAGGGTGCTCGGGACGTTTGAGCCTGCTCAGTATGAGCTTCAATCTGATCAGTCCGTTTTTAAGAGTTTTAAGCTCATTAGATTTGTGCCTGATATCATCGTGCAGTGTATAACTATAATGAACTCCACTACATTCAACATCGCAGCTATGGTCCTCAAAAACTTTGTGGTGTTGTGGCTGATAAAGTTCTGGATAAACTATCCATGCAAGGTCTGGCCACTTAGAATATTTCTTTAACACAGCCACAGATAGCACGTTTTAGCCAGAGACCTCCAGCACGTCCTTCAAATGGCAACATTCAAGAAGCTACCCATTTCCAATTCGCCATGATGAATGACGCCACGTGTCTCTCTCTCTCTCTCTCTCTCTCTCTCTCTCTATATATATATATATATATATATATATATATATATATATATATATATATATACGTAAATTTCCAAGAGGATAGAATCCAGGTAGAAGTCAATGTTCAGACAAAGTAATGATCGCGTTCTGTTGTCCTTTTCAGGAATATTATTTCGTCATGCTTTACATATATTTAAATGCAGAAAGGCACACACACGCATATATATATATATATATATATATATATATATATATATATATATATATATATATATATATATGTGTGTGTGTGTGTGTGTGTGTGTGTGTGTGTGTGTGTGTGTGTGTGTGAGAAAATAAGCGGACCTACTCACTTTCCAAAATGTTATTTTCGAAACATGCTCGTATGAATTTCGGAAGAATTTGAACAAAAAGAAAATTTGCGCTAACCATAGGAATATAAAATAAAATCTTACATGAAAATTGTTTTAAACATAATTGCAGAAATGAAAGGTTACTAACCAAATGCATCATATATATATATATATATATATATATATATATATATATATATATAAGCGAGCGATCGTATACAAATACATATATATAGATCTATTTATATATATATATATATATATATATATATATATATATATATATATATATATATATGTGCGTGTGTGTGTGATCTCACACGAACACGTATTAAGTAACACTTTTCAAAGAGTAATCAGACACTACTCTGTAGACAGAGATGCTGGGGAATGACAAATTGATCTTAAACAGAGAGCATGGATTCTTTGACTGAAGTGACCAGCTGTAGGTAAATGACTATGTCAATTAAAGTAATAATAATTTTGATATTCAATGAGAAAGACCAAATATTTCGTTTGAAACCTTCACAATACAATTAAATAAAACAAAAAATTTCCTGTGGAGAATGTTGGAAGTTTTGCTATCATTTAATCTCCAGCTGGGGTTAACAGATGGGAATGCTGTTAATACATGTAAAAATATCGGGAAATCTGAAGCTTAGGAAATCCATTTCAGTCCAAAGAAGGGCTGAAATCGGAAAGTATATAAAAACGCAGGAAGTTTTCTGACCCCCAAGACTGCGGAATAGATCGGAAACTTAGAAAAATACCAGAAAATCCCTCCTTATCTGTAGAAACTGTAGAGAACAAAAATGCTGGCAATGCCCATAATAGTTGGAGCACTTGGAACTATACCAAAATCTCAAGGATCGAGAATGGTCAAGCTAAAGATTCAGATCAAAATAAAGAATAACCAGATGAGGGCAGCGCTCTGATGTGCAAAAAGACTGACAATGGGGCTGAAAATTTGACGATCGTCACCAAATATCTGATGCGAACAAGCAAATGCATGAAATAGAATAATAACAAAAATATCAATTCTGTTCATTCCCGTAGGGTATTGTTTTTAGTTTAAAGTTTGAGGAAGCCAAAACGACTTGAGAGTCACATCTAGATACGTGGAAACACTCTCAATCGTAGACCGTTTCAGCTGACTAGGTTACCTAACTTGTACTTATTTTTAACTAGATCACACCTACAAAGATATATGCCGTTTTTATCAAAACTTGTCACCCAAAAGATCATACTTGGCTGTGATGTATGTGTCTTATCAGACTAGTTGTCATAATGGATATACTGGGCTTTGTATATTTGTTTCTCAGTGACATACTTCTCTCTCATTCAACTGCAATAATAGAATTTTGTGGGGACTTATCGTCAGTTAATCTCCTTTGCAACCCGTCAGTTATTAAATGAATGTAGAAATAATAATAATAATAATAATAATAATAATAATAATAATAATAATAGTACTTGTTAACTAGAAATTTTCAAGCACACATACTAAAATATTGTATTAGCCCAAAATGCAGGTTTTGTGATAATTACCCAAAAACAATTGATCATCTTGTATCTGGTTGCACGATAGTGGCACCCACTGAATAAAAAACCCGGCATGACAGAGTTGCCCAATATCTGCAATGGAATATCTGTAACTTCTACGGGAAGGAAACTGAAATGAATTGGTATGAACACCACCCAGACCCGGTTACGGAGATAGGACCTGTTACAATTCTATGGGACTACACAATGCACACTGACAGAACAATCAAAGCCAACGGCCCAGACATTGTTATTATAGACCGCAAACAAAAAAAAAAAGTGCCTCCTTTTTTATATGGCAGTCCCTGCGGACTGCAATGTATCTTTGATGATTTTAAAAAGCTATCAAAATACAAGGACCTTGAAATCGAAATCTCAGTAATGTGGCACATGGGAACATCAACAATTCCTGTTGTATTTGGAGCTCTAGGATTGGTTGGAAAAGATTCCAGTAGACTAATTGAAGGGATTCCTTGAAGCCCATGCCTTAAAGAAATACAAAAAAAATGTTCCCACGAGTACAACCCGCACCTTACGAAGGGCTTTATCTATGTAAAATATATATTTTTTTATTTTTATTTATTTATTTTTTTGTAAGTGGAAAATGTCGTGATGCCATTTCTAATGTTATGTCTCTGGGAAGGGCCCAGAACGACATGTGTACGCACCAGAAATCAAAGGAAATAATAATAATAATAATAATAATAATAATAATGGTAATAATAATAGAAATGAAGTTGTTAGGATGCAGAAATTTCAAGCAAATATTATCATCGGGGCGGTGATGTCTTTACATCATCGAAAGTCCTACATTGCGAAAATTGGAATAAGGACCAGTATCCCAACGATTCAAAAGTCTACGCTGCTTGGCACTTCAAATATTCTGCAAAAGGTCTTCACTGTCTAATGAAGTACGATCTGGGGAACACCTCTAATGTAAAATCTCCGATCGGAAACAAAAAACCGTCTCTATTTGGGACACCGAAATAAATGAGTATAGCTATAAATGAAAGGACATAATAATAATAATAATAATAATAATAATAATAATAATAATATATTACTAAAATCAGCTTGATCTTGAGAAGAGAACTGATAGAGTTGCTGTGACTTGATCTCCTGTGAAAGCCACAAGCTAATACTAATATAAAAACCTAACAAGTTCTAACAATGTTACTGTTCTCTTTGCCTATCTAAATCTATCTACTGTATCTAAAGAAAATCTAAGTACAATTTGCTAAATTAATTTTTCCATCAATGCAAAAATTTTAGCGTGAAGAAACAAGAAAATACTAAAGCCGATAACGTTTATGACCAATCTGATGTTATCATTATGTTGATAGTAATTAGTATCATAGTAACGACCCAAACACTCAATAATTACATTCTTCATATTATCATTATTATTATTATTATTATTATTATTATTATTAATAATAATAATAATTTTACATATTGATGTTTTACTCGAGTAGTAAAAGTAGTTTTCACTGGAAACGAAGTGATAGAGAATAATTCTCCCAAAATACTCTAGCTTTTCCTCAGCATACTACCAGTTTAAAATAAAGCTGTCTTTTTGAAGGTTTCGTTTTTTTTTTCTAAATGTCCAGTACTTTCACCCACTTTGGGACCGTGTCACACGCTCGAACAAAGATAAACACAACGGACTTCTTCGTGACTTCATGTTACGCGTGATTTTTTTAATGTTTTTTAGCAACTTGGTGAGTAATATATATATATATATACGTATATATTTTCCTACACACACACACACACATATATATAGCGTATTGTGGCAGCAGATTATTATTTAAACATATATTGTTGCTTTCGTATAGTTGCTTTAATTGAGGGTGAAAATAAAAATAAAAATTGTCCAACATTTGGATATTTTTTATTAAACTGTTCCTTGATTTATGCTTTCGGCTCAAATGAACCATCTTCAGAGTGGTTATATGGACATGTAACCAAATATATTCACCATCAAAGATAATATTCTGTCATGAAAACATAGAAGACTGCTATGCGATGATAACGGTCACGGAATAGCAGACGCAGGTCGTAAATTCATGATGCAGTTCTATGATGTCATACCACGTGAGGAAGGAAATATTAACAACACAACTATATGTCTAGATGCAATGTAATGTGTTGTGACTAGTTTGAAATGTAATTCTGTTGATTGTAAGTTGGTTTGTTTTAATGTAGATGGCCTGCATTATCTGGAGACTATTTATACTATGTTTATGTGTGAGTATTGTGGCGTTATATACTAATATCTCTCTAATATTATGTGCATGACTATGTTTTTCTAAGAAATGTTGTTTAATAGAACTAAGATCAGAAATGTGACAGGTAAGTCTTCGGGAGAGCGTGGTTGTAGTAAAACCAATACATGTATTGCTTTTATTATTGATATCAGACATACAATCTATGAACGGCTATGTAAATTGATACACTACATTGTTTTGGTTGTAGGGTTTTTAGAAACTATGAGGTCAATTGTTTTAATTTTTTTATAATATATGATGAGCTCAACTATTATTATTAATGGGTTTAACATTTCTACCTATTATATTTTTGGCTGCTGTTTCAATATGTTTATAATTATTATGCATTTGGTTACAATAGTATAAGTTA
>CAHIKZ030002777.1:2745000-2757500 GCA_903632075.3 Acanthosepion pharaonis
ACAAACCCACGATAGTTGAAACTGTACATCGGCTAAGATCTGCAAGGTTTACATGATTAAGCCGCATTGTAATGTCAGGGGCTTTCCTTGATCTGATGATCGCATAAAGAATGAAACTGAATGTCACTATACGCTCTATTTCCATATTTTCTATATATAGAAAACTCTATCTCTGTGTATTGTGGACTCTACCACAAAATAAATAAATTACATGCCCACATACACCCCATACACACACACACACATATATATATATATATATATATATATATATATATATATATATATATATATATATATATATTTTATTAAAAAAAAAAAATTTATAACATAAGTATGTTATAAAATCACTACAAAAATAGCCATTTTGTTTCAACACACTCTGTGTCTTATCAAGTGATGGTGTTGAAAAGAAAATAAATGGTTTTAAAAGTTTCAGATGAATTAACGATCCTACACTAGGGGAGCATTGTTACAAAAGCTAGAATAACCAATCAAAAAACGAAGTACAGAAAGATTCAAAAGCTTGACAACAAAATCCTGCTATTATAGCTATTTAGATCTTTTAAATACGTGTAATATTAAAAAATAATTTTTACTAACTAATAATTATAAATTTATATGATAAAATTTAATATTAAAATTAAAACTGGCAATTTTAAAAAATCCAAATTTAATCACTATTAAGTTTAAAAACTACAAAATTGAGAAAAAAAAAAATATATATGTTTATTCAATTCATTTCTTCATTGAAATTACGTCTGACAAGACGAAAAGCTACAATTCGTCCGGTCATCTGATAATACATGTATATTTTTTTCTTTTCCGTTTTTTATTTTAAAGTTTGTGAATATGGTCTTAAACTCACGCGTGACACAACAAAAACACAATCAGATACATTACGCATCCAGACATAATTAGATACATACACACACACACACACACACAAATATACACACACACTTAAAAAAAAAAAAAATTATATATATATATATATATATATATATATATATATATATATATATATATATACTTATTTATATATCAAGAACAATTTTAGGGAAAATAATGAGTATGACCATGATTTTAATTTTAAAAATGCTACTGTAATTAAAACTGAAAACTACGACATATAGAAAGTGCTTTAATCGCTAGACCATCCACAGTAAATTTACTTCCAGCTTCTCACAACATTTTCACATATCATGGCAGACTTATTTTTATGGAATTTCATTTGGTTAAATACATGAGGTAAATGTAAAGTTAAAGATTTATCTGATAGAAAAGCTAATTAATTTTTTTAGAAAAAATTTCCCCGCTTTTACAAGTGGTAAGACAGACTAATTTTTGGCAAAGCATAGGTGCTAGTATAGATACACGATCGATTTGGTTTGGATACGTGTGTAGCTTAATGGGTTAGTAATGTAATGGAATTAATAATTTAAAACGAATGAAACTTTTGGATTAAACTATACAAGACAGAGACTAGCTTACCGAATTAGGAATCCAGGGGCAGATAACTCGAATCAAAACCGGAAAAAGTAAAGTAAAAAAAAAAAAAAAAAATAAACACAGGTATATCGGAGTGGGTGCGTGAAAAGCCTTTTATCATTGGCTGACACTGACGGACGTATTTCAATAAGAACGACTGGACTCTTGGTTATGTCGTTTTTTATGATTTTGCAATGTCAAGGTGCGTAGCACAACGCATTCAAGAAGGCGGCCTGACACGTCCGGAGTCAGCGCGGGGTTGCTATTTGAGCTGATATGGTGCAAAACCTGAAATCGGCAATGAGACAGTGTATCACTGAAGATCATCCTTGAAGCATCTAAAAAAATGTATTATGCAACTTATCACAAAGTAGGATATTTCATACCAAATGTGATGGAACGAAGAACAAAAAAGAAATTAATGAAATCGGCCAGACTATAAACGCAAAATATATATTTAAAAAAAAACAAAAAACAGATAAATGAATACTCAGCGCCCCTCTCCTTTGTACGCATGTTTAGTCACACACATGTACATATCATTTTATTCCGATTAAAATGTTCAGAACGAAAAAGGGGTGACTCGAAAAACATTTTCTATTTTCATAAATGTGCAAATGTTGTCTAATTCCGAGCGTATTATGAAGGATGATTTTATTTTATTTTATTTTTTTATTTTTAACTGAATGTGTGTGTTGTGTGTATGTATCCAGAGTTATAGGGATGTTTTCATTTACGAACCCAGTCAGCACAATGTGGCCGTGTTCATAGTTAATATGATGAACACTGAGTGTTATCCGTTTTCTTTTTTTTTTTTTTTTTTATTATTAAGGCTTCCATTATTTTAATTTTTTTTTTTTTTTTTTGCATGTGGATGAGTTTATTTTGCTTGTATTTTCTATTTAGTATATTTCGGGTGGTATCTGTTGGTCCCTTGCTTTACCAATTATTCCATGTCCCATGTAGAAAACATGATATTTAAAAATTTGTAAACCTAAAATATATATCCACTACATAGACAATATTTCTATTTTAGCGAATAGCCGAAAAGAAATAGATAGTCTCAAACACACATTTGAAATAACTCTGCCCTTAACTTTACCTACGAACGTAGTCAAAAAAATAAACTCCCATTCTCAGATGTTCTCACAGAATACAGTAACAACATTTTTACCACGTTATTGTATAAAAAACACACTAGCAGAAACTCTTGCCACCATAATTTTAAGAGTGAATGCTCACTCAGATACAAAATAGCAGTGATAAAAACCTCCTAAAGAGGGCACACGAAAATTCATCCTCTCATCTATATTTCCTTAAATAGCTCAACAATTCAAAACAATTAGTTAACAATGGTTTTCCTAACTTTACTCTCAAAAATAACGACACATTTGCAAAATCAAAACTACGAAGAACAAACATTGTTTACGAGTTCAAATGTGCCTTAAGTAACAGCGTTCCTGATCAAACCGAACTCAAAAATAATTACATCGGTCACATTACTACATGCTTATCTAGACACCTTACGTTACACCTATCCGATCACAGTTCCATCAGAACACATCTAAACACGCACACAAACTTACATCCAGAACACCATCCAGAACATACTAATTGAAAATACAAGCATAATAACCTCATCCACATAAAAAAAGATATTTAAAATAATGGAACCTTTATTAATAAAAAAGCAAAAAGCCAACACTCAGTAATATTAACTATGAACACGGCTGCAATGTTCTAATTCTCTTCGGAAAATGAGATATCCCTATGACTCTAGATACATACACACATATCCAGTTAAAAATAAAATCATCCTTGATAATGGGTAAACTTATAGCTGAAAGCGCTCGGAATTACAGAACATTTGGATAATTTCTACACACTTTGTGTCCAGAAAAGAAAAGTTGGTCGAACACAAGAAAAAATAAATAAAAAGCTTAATCGCAGTACCTTGTTTGACGTCTTTAATAAACATGTATAAATGAGGGATTGCTGCTAAATACAATAAATATATATATATATATATATATATATATATATATATATATATATATATATATCAGCTTACCCGGAATATCCATTTAGGTGAAAACCTAGGTAGATAGGTAGTTTCTGGGTAACTCGGATATATATATATATATATATATATATATATAAATATACGTAATTCTATATGACTTATACAAGCAGTTATATATATTTTATTATATACATTTAAGAACTGAGTTTTGGGTGATCGAAATTTTATCCCATCTACACCAATCTATCTATCTATCTATCTATCTATCTATATATATATATATATATATATATATATATATATATATATATATATATATATATGTGTGTGTGTGTGTGTGTGTGTGTGGATGTGTGCGCGTGCGCGTCTGTGTGCATGTGTGTGTGTGTGTGTGTGTAAGAACGAGATGATTTATTTTTAGGATAAGTTATCAGTATCTTATATGATGTCCTTTCGAGCCCAAATAAAAAAGCAATTTCAAACCCAAAGTCCGCTTTATTTGGGAATTTAAGGAAATACGGTAAACCACTCACTAAAGACAATTAGTTTTGTGCGTTAATCAACCAAACTATATATAGATATTTATTTACTGATATACGCACAGATATATATTGGAAATTGCATGCTGTGCTGCTTACCATTAACGCTGGAATCTCCAATACGAACATTTCAGTGTTTGACAGTGCAGGGGATTGGGAAGGATTTGGATGAGTCTAACGGTGATTACGAAGGTGTTTGGAGTGATCAGTAGTGATGGATATGTTCTGCCTCCATTCATCTTCCTAGGTAGCCTCAGAATCAACACGGGGGCCTACATCAAGTACCTTCGGGAGGTTTTGCTCTCTTGAAAGACACTATGTCTGGTAACAGAACTCTGCACCATGCCACACAAGCAAGAGAATCCAATCATGGCCGTCATACAATTTCTGTGACCACATCATCCGATTATATCTGGCCACCAAACTCCCCAGACTGCAATCCCCTTGATTATTATGAGTTGAGCGAGAGACGAACAAAACTCCTTGTAACAAACCCCAAAGTTGAACTGAAGGCAAGGATTATTGCAGCATTCACCAACTTAAACAAGGGAACTGTTCAGAAGAGTTGCAGGAGATTCCGAAGCCCATGGTTGACGCCAATAGCGATTGTATTGAATTTTTTTTTTCTGTAATTTTGGTAAATATATGGTAAGATGAGATTTCGAGGTATATGGTAAAACGAGATGTTATTTTCATTTTCACGTAATTTAGACGACAGTTTATCCATAGGGCTATATATATATATTTGTGGAAAGGATTTTTGTGTAGGGAATTGTGCGTAGAATTGAACAGTATTATCCCCTATACTAAAACTGTTTTTTTTTTTTTATATCTGTCTCTATTTCTTTGGTGAGGTATTATAATTATTTACATTGTTCTAACTGTTGTCCTTACCTGAAGAAGGCCGGAGCGCACAACAGCCGAAATGTCGTGAATATGGCAACGAAGATGTGGACAATAGTCCGAATAATGTAAATAGTGTAAATGATGTTTTTCAATTACGTCGTCATTTTTTCATTTGGTAAGAAATATAATGAAATCAGCGGCCAATTCCAAATGAGAATGATTTTTTTCTGAGAATCACGCATTAATTTTCTCATCTTCATCAATGACAACATTTCAAAATAAAATAAAAATTTGTCAGAGTGAATCATGTGTTAAAAAGAGGGGAGATAAATCAGCTGTTTCGTCGGGGGGGGGGCGTCGTATATCAGATGTTAGAAATAAGTGAACTAATCTGATGTTAAATTTTAAAGAAAACTGATTTCAATTTTTTTTATCTGATCCTGTCAAAAATGAATTTTTTTTGGTTTCTTATCCTACTGCAAACAATATTCGTTGTTTCGATTTGATTTTAAATACCTCGCTTTTTTTTCCTTTTCGCTTATACTTATTTTATGGAATTAAACCTCGAAATAATTTTCGCATATATGACTTATATAAAAGTTTTAGAAGCTAAAGTTTCGGACAAAAAACAAGCATACAAATGAAAACGATGTTTATGATTTATTTTAAAAAAATAATGGCAGTGCAATAATGCCTTGAGATACGTGTTTAATTCGCTCCAAGACCGAGTCGGTAGCTCAAAAGACTCGTATCTCAAATCAATGTTTCCCATTGAAATTAATGGGAATATTTCCGAACCGGTCCAAGCCACTAAATATTCGCCACTACTCTTTACACTTACTTTCTTCGGACCCATGGTGTGACTAAAGAAATTTTGCAAAATAAAGGCAAAAAAGACACAACACAACAGAGATCCTTGCAAAACAGAAGGTGAACACGAGTAATTGGGATGCTTAATTGAACCGCACTCGTATCTCAAGGCAAAAATCGCTCAAACTCCGGCGTGTATCTCAAAAAACTCGTAAGTCGAGACTCTCGTATCTCAAGGTGTTTTCTTTTTGAAATCTCGACGGCTTGCGGTAATATCACGTTGAAACACCGGTTTTGGTATCATCTCCGAAGTTAAGCAATATCGATACTAGTCAGTAACTAGATCGGTGATCTCCTCAGGATTGCCATAGGAAAAAGACAAACTTAGTTTTCTGTTTAATTTTCAGATTCCGCAAAAAGTGGCTGGGGTCCGAAACCAACGATTCGTAAGTTACTTTTTCTGTTTCGTCTCATTTCATCTCTCCATTAAAGACGAAATATATTCACGTGTATACACATATGGCTGCGTTTCGGTCACTGCGTCATATTCTTGGCATTTGTGCCCCGTATTGTTTATCTATCTAAGAATAGTTAAAAATGAAAATAAATTCGTTGACATCAGTATTGTGATTAGATATATTCGAATTCAACATCTGCGCCACGGCAGAACCACGAAATTTTACTCTTACCAATTGTAGCATTTTTATAGGATTTTATTTAAGAAAGAAATACAAGAAAGAAAAAAAAAACTATGAAAGCAAGGAGGAACTGGAAATTTGAAACGTTCTTGTCGCTAACCATGACGACTGCTTAAATAAAATTGGCGTTTTCTTATTGACTTATGTAAATAAATATATATTTATTTCATCAAACGACACATTAGCATTTTTTAAAATTGCACAATTAATATTATAATTATTGATGCTATTAAAGTTTTTTTTGTATTTAATTGAGACAGTCACCATTACAGGAATAGTCATTTCTTAATAAATTATGCGTGCGTGTGTGTGTTAGATAACTAAGCCTAAAGCTACATGTAAAAAACAAAAATATTTTAAATAAAAGTGAAAAAATATTTGTGTATACTTTTGCAGCACAAATCACAGGTGAGCTCCTATCTATCTATCTATGTATCTATGTATCTATCTATCTATCTATCTATCTATCTATCTATCTATCTATTGATCGATCAATAGATTGATCTGTAATAAGTCTATACACATATATCTAACTATATATTTATGTCAATCAGTCCTATCTATCTATCTATGTATTGAGCGATCGATAGATCGATTTGTAACAAATCTATACACATATATCTAACTATATATTTATGTAGGTCTGTCATATCTATCTATCTATCTATCTATCTATCTATCTATCTATCTCAGTCTGGTCAGATATAAATAACTATGTATTTATTTATCTACCTGTCAATATCACTCTGGTCATATACATATCTATTTATCGATCTATCTATCTGTTAATCTATCTATCTATTTATACATATAAATCTGTTGATATCTATCTATCAATGTCGGCCTGTCCATATCATTCAACATATTTAACTATTAATGGCACTCTGTTCATAACTATCTATATAACTATCTGTGTGTGTCTGTTCATATATATATATATATATATATATATATATATATATATATATATATATATATATATATATATATATATATATCTGTCCAGTCTGGTATATATATATATATATATATATACATACAATTATATTGTTGTGCACACGGAATATATATATATATATATATATATATATATATATATATATATATATATATATATATATTTGTGTATATATATATTTGTCTATCGATCTGCCGACCAAGGTAATTTAGTCATATGTGGCATGTCTGTAGATATATGTCTATGTATCTAGTGTCAGTCTGACAATATATTTAGATTTATCTATCTATCTATACGCATATATATGTCTGTTCTTATATGTCTACCTATCTATATAAATATCTTCATATCAATGTCAGTCTGTTCATCTATCTACATATGTCCTTTCATATATACACACATATATATGTAGTGTGTGTGTGTGTGTGTGTGTGTGTGAATCCATATCGGTCTGTATATCTATATAATCTAACTACACCAGTCTGTTCATTTATAACTATGTCAATAATCATAACGATGATTCTCTAACAGTTTGTTCATATCTATCTATCTATCTATCTATCTATCTATCTATCTATCTATCTATCTATCTATCTCTCTTTATGCCGATCTATGTATCTATATCCGTCGGTTTTTCTATCTATCTATCTATATATATATATATATATATATATATATATATATATATATAGATAATATTATGGAAAATATACATACATATGAAAAATATATCTAAAAAATTCCCATACATGTATATTTTCAGAAAAAAATTTTCCAAGAGGAAGGATCCAGGTAGAACTCAATGTCTAGGACAGAGTAAGGATATAATAAAAAGGCTTAAACACTAATATTCCATATATTATGAGAATATTCTTATCCACTGTATATATCAGTCTATTCATATCTTTCATATTTTTCATATTTTTCTTATGTCATCTATCTATTTCTATCTATCTATCTATCTAGTTCTCATCTATCTATCTATCTATCTATTATAATCTATCTTATTCTTATCCACTGTATATATCAGTCTATTCATATCTGTTGGTCTGTCTATCTGTCTTCATATATATCAGTCTGTCTGTATCTATCTATCTATCTATCTGTCTGTCTGTCTGTCTGCCGATCTATGTATCCATATCTGTCGGTTTTTACCTATCTATCTATCTATCTATCTATCTATCTATCTATATATATATATATATATATATATATATATATATATATATATATCTTAGGTTTTGCAGTATAAACCAGAGGTGGGATCTGTGGGTATATGCCTGAGCGAACGTCTGCACTAGGGATTGGTTAGGCGCCCTGGTATCCTTGAATAAGAGTGGCCAGCTATTATTTTATTGCGCACACACACACACACACACACACACACACACACACACACACACACATATATATATATATATATATATATATATATATATATATATATATATATATATATATATATGCGGGTGAATTGACCGAAGTATGTATATATAATGATATCTAATGTCATTTCTCAGGCATTAATAAACTTTCATGTTTATATGTATACCTATCTATCTAAATTCGTTCATATCTATCTATCAATGATAGTCTATTCGGAGCAACCTTCCTCAGTCTGTTCGTCTATCTACATATGTCTACATGACTATTAATAGATCTATGTTTGTCTGTTCAAGTCGTTATATCTATCCATTTATAGCAGTCTATTTATACCAATCTCTCTCTCTCTCTATATATATATATATATATAAATGTATGTATGCATGTATGTCAGTCTGAGTAACTATGTCAGTCCATTCATATATATCTATGTCAGTATGTTCATATCGATTTACCTATGATAGTTTGTTCATATGTATGCCTGTATGTATGTATGCATGTATTAATCTATGTTATGCTGTTAATATGTATGTGTGTATATATGTCTGTATTTATGTATTTATCTATCTGTCCCTCATATATGTATATGTGTGTGTATGCGTGCGTATGTGCATGTGTCAGATAACTATTTTTCTAATCATAATGTTAATCTGTTCATATCTATTCATAATGGTAATCTGTTCATATCTATCTATCTATCTATCTATCTATCTATCTATCTATCTATCTATCTATCTATCATTTTTATAAGGTTATTCTTATCCACATGTCTGTATCAGTCTATTCATATCTGTTGGTCTGTATATATATATCAGTCTACCCCTATATATCTATGCCAGTTTGTTCCTATCTATCCCATTCCGTCTCTTCATAACATTTTATCTATAATTCTATATTTTTATGTATCACCTATCCCTCTTTCATTCTTTCTTTTTTTCTCTCTCTCTCTATATATATATATATATATATATATATATATATATATATATATATTGCTGTGATTGATAATCTATTCATAATTCTATATGTCAGTTTGTACATATATCTATATCTGTCTATATATATATATATATATATATATATATATATATATATATATATATATATATATATATATATATATATTCTGCTTGTATCTACCTATATTTTTATCTATAAATCTATTTACCTATCCATGTCAGACTTCCATTACTATCTGCTTATATTTTTCAATCAGTTCATATCGATCTGT
Organism: Acanthosepion pharaonis; assembly: GCA_903632075.3. Classification (NCBI taxonomy): domain Eukaryota; kingdom Metazoa; phylum Mollusca; class Cephalopoda; order Sepiida; family Sepiidae; genus Acanthosepion; species Acanthosepion pharaonis. The sequence continues at coordinate 2,754,980 of CAHIKZ030002777.1, forward strand.
CTAATAACTATCTATAACAGTCTATTTCATTAATTATGTCTATTTAACTAACATTTTTTTATGTCTATTTAACTAACATTTTTTCAGCTTGTCAGTCTTCAGTCTGATCCTATCATTTTATCTATTGCAATCTGCTCATATATATATATATATAGTTATATTGATGTGAGTTTGTAACCCTGAATTTCACGCTTTTGCGATCGTCACACAAACTCTGACTTGTCTGACGATCGCAAAAGCGTGAAACCCAGCGTCACAAACTCACATCAACCCAACTATTTATGTTAGATCTATCACTGATATTGTGCGCTTTCCAGTAAGTACCGCGCATATATAATATGTATATTTATATTTATATACATACACATTTCCCCCTACACACACACAAACATACAAGCGCACACACACACACAAATATATATATATATATATATATATATATATATATATATATATATATATATATATATCTGTCTGTTCATATCCATTTATTTACCTACCTACCTGTCTAATCTTATCTATCAATTTATTTCAGTCTTCTGCTATCTATCTATCTATCTATCTATCTATCTATCTATCTATCTATCTATCTATCTATGCCTGTCTCTTCGTATCACTTTGTTTATCACAGTCTGTTACTATGTATCTCACTTTGGTCATATATATATATATATATATATATATATATATATAATATTAAATATTAAAAAGTTAGGTATCACTTACACACCTGCTACCATGGTTTTATGTGTGCACAACTGGAAGTGTTACAGATGTGGAGGGGCGAGGATAGAATTGAGAAGTATGACGGAATGAGGTGTAAAAAAGTACGTACTCCCATCCGGGTTCGTATAACCCCCAAATATAGATTTTTGTCTGTCTACACCCTCGACATGGCTTCATATCTTTCATTTAACAAAATTTCTTGGTCTGAATACTTTATTATTGCTATTATTTCTTCCTAACACAGCCTACAGGCATCACTAACGGCACTTAAAGTATTTTTTGGCTTTCCTGAGTATTTTCCATCTTGTTTTGTTGTTATTTCTTTCTTTTAATTCCCACATGTGGCTGGCCAGCTTGCTATATTTTCTATGGCTTTCTATTCTGAACGATGACTTTATGAAGGCATCTTCAGTATCCCCTACATATATCTTGCTTTGGCCATTTTCATCCTTCACTTCGGCTTCACTTCGAAGCCACCTCTTCTTTTTTACAAACACCCCCTAGTGGACACTTATTTTTTTCTTTAGAGTTAAACTTCTCGATATCCACCATACGTTGAAGGACACCAGCCTTGAAATTCTTGGCGTTTTCTCTTTTATATTGAAATACACAAATTGATAGTACAACTGTAACTTAATTTCACTGTATTTCTATTGAACACGGAACTCTTAGGGAAGTGCTTATCAAGCAACCTAAAAAAATGTTACATTTCACCTTTAAATAAAAAGGGGTGTGGTTAAACTAAATAATGTTTCTTTTTCTCCTTTCATTTCTCATTTCGTGTTCACTCATTCTTGTTGATTCATTTGGGGTCTGAATTCCTTCGACGCTTTTTAGTCAAGTAAAATTTTTCTTCAAAAATTGTTCTACAAGAAGAATTTCTGATTAACCTACAATCTACTCCTGGGTGGTTGGATCCGGTGTTCACATACCTCAAATTTGTTTTCAGTTTTATGTAAGGCGAGACGTTGCTGGTTAGCAGATTATAATCGACATCCAAATATTGGATGATATTTTTCTTCGTTTCGACCTCAATTTTAATTTCGAGGCTCTTGAAAAGTTTAAAAATTGTTTCCTATTTATGTTACTTACTCTTCTGTTGACTGGCACTATTATCAGCCCGTCGTTCCTATAGAGCCCACAGATTCCTATGTGGACTATTTCGTTGATTTCATTTAAAATATACAGGCTCATCAAACCAGAACGAACCTTGTGTGACATCAACTGCGCCATTGACTGATTTCTAAATCCATGCCTCGCCAATGCGGAACAACACAAATTTGCGACAATGCAACATTGTCTATAACTGTTCAGAAGTCTTTACTAACTTCAAAGCTTCATGCAAACCTTTCTCAGTTATGGATGGATAAAAAAGCCTTCATCTAATATTTCAGGAATACATGCCATTGTTTATTTGTAATTCCAAGAAACCAAAAAATACTTTCATGGATTGGCCTGCGTAAAAATACTTAATAAAGTACACACGTTTTGCAAGAATTATTGTCTTGTTTTAAGTAGTTGTTTGATTAGGCAGAATCAAGGGGAAAATCATCTTTATGGACTTTTACAGCAAAAAAGGTTCTTTGCTGCATAATGCCTAAACTCTGTAGAATATTCCCAGTTTACTAGTGATTTTTTCTCTTTCTTATTGGAGTTTCCATGTATACTTCGAGATCATTCCATATATGATTACTGTTTACTCGACTTTAACTGGAATATTTGATGTTATACTATCTATCTGTCTATCTATCTCAATCTATTCTTACATAATCTATCTATCTATCTATCTATCTAT
>CAHIKZ030002777.1:2762500-2772500 GCA_903632075.3 Acanthosepion pharaonis
GATTTCCATTTCAAGATCCATGTGTTTTATGTTTTTTTTTAATATCTTCAAAGTTACAAGGATTGCTATGTCAATAAGAAAGTACATTCTGTTCTTGTTGTCTTTTATCACGATGTATGGCCGATTAGCTTTGATTGTTCTATCTGTGTGTATTGTAAAATCCCATAAAATTGTTACAGGTTCTATGTTTTTAACAGGGTCTGGGTGATGTTCATGTCAGTTTTTTGATGTTTCCTTCCCGTAAAAGCTGCAGATTTTCCAGCGCATATATTGGCCCACTCTGTTATGCTGAGTTTTATATTCAGTGGGGACTAACACTGTGAAACCTGGTACCTATTATTATTATTATTATTATTATTAATTGTTCAGGCATTTCAATGTTCACATATCTTATCATTATTGCTGCAGGCTTAGACAGAGTAAGTTTCTCAAATCGCCAGCACTTACCTCAGTATCTCCGGTGACACCAGCTATGAGTTAATCAGAACCGACTTTTCCTGAAATTTCACAGAATCTTCTGTAGTATTTTGGCGCTATTCCAATTAGAAACACAATTCTAACACTTACGCTCCGTCATTATTATTATTATTATTATTATTATTTTTATTTTCTTTGATTTCTGGCGTTTGCACATTTCTTTCCGGGTCCCGCCCAGGACCTAAGGTTAGAAATGGCGTCATGACACTTTCTACTGACAAAAAAAAAAAAAAAAAAAAAAAAAGATTACATAGATAAAGCCCTTCGTAAGGTGTGGGCTGTACTTGTCAGAACAATTTTCTGTATCTCCTTGAGGCATGGACTTCCAGGAATCCCTTCAATTAGTCTACTGGAATCTTTTCCAACCAGTCCTGGGGCTCCAACCACAACAGGGATTGTTGATGTTCCCTATATGCCACATTTTCATGATTTCTATTTCATGGTCCTTGTACTTTGACAACTTTTTGAATATTATTATTATTATTATTATTATTATTATTATTATTATTTCTGCTATGGACACACTACCTACCAAGTCTGCGGAAAGACCTAAGGCAGGTCGTGGTGTGTTGTTATGCCCACATTTCATGTTAATTTAATTTTTTTTTTTTTTTTTTTTTTTTTATCTCCGATGAAGTTGCTAGCGTTACATAGACAAAAGTTCTCCTTATTGTGTGCTATACTTAATAAGACAATTTTCTGTATGTCTCTCTTAAGCTGGGGTTTCAGGATTTCTTTCAATGTGTTGTTTTGTTCCATTTTTATAATTCCAAGTGCACCTATTACCACTGGTATTATTTCTTGTTTTCAATTTCACATTTTTCTATTTCAATTTCCAGGTCTTTGTATTTTGATAGTTTTTCAAATTCCTTGGTTGCTTTATGTTACAATCCGCTGGACAAGCCTATCAATTAGTAGGCAAGTTTTTTCTTTCTGGTTTTTGACAATAATGTCCGGCCTATTTATTATTATTATTATTATTATTATTATTATTATTATTATTATTATTCAAGTATTTCTGTGTTCATTCAATTTATCTGGAGATAATCACTGGAAATTGATTAACAGTAGATCTCTACAGTTCTCCAATTTTTTCAATATTCTGTCAACTTCAGCAATGTTTCTGTCTTTCCTGAATTTCAAATTCATTCAAATCCATAATTATAATGACTGCCAATATTTTATTGCGTTTTTCTACCTATGGCATGAAGTAACTTCCTTCGACGATCAAGTGACTGAAGATTCCTTAATATTCAAACACTTTCAGTATTCCACCTAATCTGAGTAACTCAGCTGCTTAGTTGATTCAAAGTTTTCCTTGAAATTCCTAATTTTCTAATTCCTTTATGAGGATTGCAATTTCTTCTGTTCCTGCTTCAACATGTCCCCAGCAGGTTGTTGACTCCGTTTACCGAGTGACAATAAGTCTCCTCAATGCCCCAACATTTTTCTCATTATTCCACCTGTTTACGTTAATGTCGTCATCTTTCCTTTCTTTCCAGTTTCAACTGCTCTTTACCTTGGCTCGTCCCAGTGCGCCGGTATCGACTGGTGTAACTGTTAACTTAATAGTTCACAACTTTTTTCAGTTCTCTGGCAAAGTTAAGTTATTTCTCATGTCGATTCATTTCACATTTTCTCTTTCTTTCCACCGGAGCCTTAAGTTCCGGCGTCTAACACATGCTCTTCTTGCTTATTATTATTATTATTATTATTATTATTATTTCCTTTAATTTCTGGGGTATACTCATTTCTTTCCGGATCCCAACAAGAGGCCTAAAGTTAGGCATCATGAAATTTTCCACTGAGCATCTTCTGAAGAAAAAAACAAATAAACAAAAACAAAACAAAAAAAAACAAAAAAAAAAAAAAAACGCACACCTACGACCAAATATTTTACATAGATAAAGTCCTTCGTAAAGTGTAGACTGTACTTGTGAATACAATTTTTTGTATTTCTTTAAGTCATGGGCTAGCAGAAATCCCTTCAATGATTCTATTGAAATCTTTTCCGATTATTCCGAGGGCTCCAACTACAACAGGGATTGTTGATGTTCTCATGTGCCACATTTCTGAGATTTTGATTTCAACATCCTTGGATTATGATAGTTTTTTTTTGTTTTTTTTAAGATCTTCAAATATACATTGCAGCCTGAAGGGACTACCATGTCAGTAAGCAGGCATATTTGTCTTTGCGGTCTCTAATCACGATGTCTGGGCGATTAGCTTTGATTATTCTGTCTCTGTGTATTGTAGTTGTTGTTCTTATTCTTATTATTATTCCATGTCTCTCAATAAATATTTTCTGATAATAACGAATCATCAATATTTTTCTTCTTCCATGAATCGCGACTCTTTAGAAGGTGGACAATCGTAACTCTCCACATCACCCTATCCTTTATAGCTCTTAACAATTTGTATTTTTCTATCCCTCCTACTAGTGTATTCTGTCATTCGTTTACACAATCCTATTAGATAGGTTAGTCGCTATATTCCCTCTGTCCCGCTACCAGTCTTCAGTATATGTTGTGGAGTGGTTTCACAGTGGAGGCTTGTATTTGTACTAAGTCGGTCCTAAAATAGGTTCGCCGTACAAAACGTTAGGAACTTGATATAATAGGTAATGACGCAGAGAAATCTAGTTGTAGTCACTGATACTTTAGTATCTGACTAACGGTCGTCCGGCATCAACTGACTGCCCGACCCACTGAGCGAACTCCCTCGTTACTCTTACTACTCCTACTTATTATAGGTGGGAGAGTCTATTAACTATAGAATAGGTGTGTTCAACTATAAGAGTATATCTTGTGGGTGTTAAAATTTCAAAGCCTTCTTCTTTCATTGTGTACCCACGAAATTTTAACTCTTTCTGTCCTTATCGTTTACATTTTACTTAAAATGTCCTTCCTTCATCCACGGTATTACCGGCATTTTTCTGTAGAAGCACATTATTACTACTAGTGTCCTTTTCATCTATGAGTAAATTGTTCGGTATTGTTCGGTATCTGTTAGTAAATTTTTCTGCCATAAAGGTGGAATGATATGTCATAATATTTGAATATACTTTTCTGTGTTTCGAATGAAATTTCCTTGTTTCTTTAGGAAGTTTTTGGAAGGCGTTTTTTGCTCTTCCAATGCGCTTTAGGGCTTTGATGCCATTTTCTGTCCTCTCTGAAAAAGCTACCTAGATATATACATTTCCGTATTTGCTTGATTTTGATATCTTCAATCCTAGTTAGTATATTTTTTAGTTTAATGTTTCTGTTTACAAGGTTGGGATTAAAATTTAACAGAGAGAAGTTGTAAAATTTGAATCCCCACCTTCACCTTTTTAAACCTTCTGTTCTTCTTTCTTCTGTTACACCCTCTCTAGAGCTTTCATACTTTTCCTTCTCACTTGTTTCCCACTCCCACACATTCTCACTAATTTTTTTTTTTTTTTTATACGGAGTTATATTTTCCGATTTCTTTTTTTGAATTTGTAGGTCTGATGAATTGGATCGTGATTACGATTCCAATGTAATAAATTATAACCATGGAATATTAGTGTTTGAGCCTTTTTATTATATTCTTACTCTGTCCTGGACATTGAGTTCTACCTGGATTCTCTTAGAAATTTATATATATATATATATATATATATATATATATATATATATATATATATATATATATATATATATATATATATATATATATTACTATTATTATTACTTAAAGTTTATTTTTAGTGGATATATATATATTTGAGTAGGTGCAACGTTTATTTATTAAACCGTATATTTATTTATTTTTCGTTTACCGGCCTGAATATTCAAAAATATTATTAAAAGAAATACATACGCTTTCCGACAAGATTCGAACTTTGTGTCACCCATGTTAACCCATATTATATATATATATATATATATATATATATATATATATATATATATATATATATATTGAAATTTTCATCCGGGATTACTTTGCTTGGCAAGAGAGACGTGTATTTCTTAAATGAGGTAATTGAGTTTTGCTTTGCTCTAATACTTTCTCGTAGCTTAATGGTAAATCACGTACTTTTTTAATGGTAGATATGTACCTTTTAAAAAAATACCAACGAGTATGGTGATTATTCATTTCCTGCTTTCATAAATCTTTCTCCCAAACATTTATTTATAGAATTGTATCTATCTTATCCCGTAAACCAATTTTGGTCATAATGTTCAAGAATGGATAGCGGCTCGGATTGAGGAATCAGAGATCCGAGTTCGAATATTATTTGAATCCATTGCATTCATTTACGCGCTAATACCCTTGGGAAAGGTATGAATCCTCTTCTCCCGCTAGATATGGGTACATAGCAGGACAGACCGGGTTCTATAGCCTTGGATGGCAACTGGTCTACCACAGAAAGAAATGGCAACCTACTGCGGGAAAAAAATCTGATTCGTCAGTCATGTATCGAAAGATCATGATCGCCTAAGCGTGTATCACGCATGACACATAACTGACTGAAATATTTCTTTTAGATAATTTGGTGAGTGCATTTATATTTAAGTATCTATATGCGTGTGAATGTGTACAATTAGGTGTGTTAAATGATTGATTTAAGATGAAATATGTGAAAACTATTTTTATATCCCTGTTAACATTTGACCCAACGCGAGCATTTTCAAAACAACTGAACAATTCTAGAGAAAAGATCGTTACACTCGTAACTTTGACACTTAAATCATTGCCATGACGACCCAGCTATTTAAAAACGCTGTGGTTTATTTGAAAATTATAACAGTTAATAAAATTGTGTTTATATGATTTTTGTGTGTATTTTAATAAGTGCGTTCATTTTACCGTGTATTCAGAATTGAATGTGCTTCTGTCTATGTTTTGTGATGTGCGTGCGTGTGCAAAATGTTGAATATAAGAAAACTGCGATCATGTTGATTTTGCTGAATTTTTCAATGAGATGAATTATATTAGAAGGGAGCTACAAAGAGAAAGCGTATGAAAGGGCCGTAATAGAGAGAAGAAAATAGGAGGAAAAAAATAGAAGGAAAGAAGAGAGTGAGAGAGAGACAAAAATAACTGATCATCTTCAGTCTGGTTGAGGGGACATAAAGATACATAAAAAAAAGAGAGAAACAAACGTAAAATATTTTTTAAATCTCCACCTCGTTTGAATGCTATACAATTTCATTAACGCATTGATTCTTACATTGTTCAAATTAGGGACTAGATTACAAAGAAAGAAAGAGAAGGACACAGTAATAATTAATCTAATAATAAAGCATATAGAGTAACGTCTAGTGGTTGAAAGAGTCGAGTCTCAACAGTCATAAGGTAAAAGCCAGCATTGCGAAAACAGATTTTTCAGGCATGAAGGTAAATCTCTCCTCCCTCTGCGCAACATAATCTTCCGTTTCACCCCAATAATAATAAAGATAGATAAAATGCAGAAAAACAGATAATGTTAAAATAAATAAGAGACAATGAACTCTAATCGAATGTAGCAAATTCGTCCAGAAAGATTATTAAAGATGACGGTGAACCGTGTCTAAGACTTAATTTTTGACAATACAGACCAATTGTGTCTGGGCAGATCAAAATCTGTTCTAGAAAATGAAACATACGAAATCCTATGGCCCGTTGAAAGCCAAACTTATATTTCAACCCAAGCCAGAAACTTCGTCGCAAAGAAAAGGGGAAAATAAACTAGATTGTGGCTTTCGCTTTTCCAGCAATGGAAGAATATAGGATGCTATCTCGGCATTGTCAGAGAATTGAACACATTGTAGAAATTGAAGGTAAAGGCAGTACCAGTTGTTATCGGAGCACTAGAAACAGGCTAGGAAAAGTACTAGAAAAGACAGATATTAAAGAAACAATTGTAACCAGATAGATGACAATGTTACTGAAAACTGAACAGAATACTGAGAAGACTGTTGCAGTAGTGAGTGAACTTACTGTCATTTAATCTCCAGTGTGGGAACTTTCAATGAAATAATAATAATAATAATAATAATAATAACAAGAAGAAGAAAAAGAAGAAGAAGAAGAAGAAAAAGAAAAAGTAATAGTAGTCGTAGTAGTAGTAGTAGTATTCCATGCATTTGCATGACCAGCTGTCAAGTGTTCACCATTGGAGACTGAGTGACAACAAGCCTTCTCAAGTCTTCAACACTTAGTTTTGTATTCGAAATATTCTCAATAATCACGATAATATGAAAATATTTCCATTTTTGTTTTCTCTTTGTAAATTGCCATTTACCTTGATCTAAATTTAACTGTCTTTCGCATCGTTATTACAGACAGTTCGAAGGAAAAATCGTTTAAGTTATTTTCAGTAATTCAATACAAGCAAGGAGAGCAAGGCGAAGGTTATATCGACAATTATCCAAGATGGAAGATGTTTACTTAAAGGTTTTCTGGTCGATTGACTAAACTTCAATATAGATATACCGTTAATAATCTACTTTTACTACTTAAAACTGCTTTCAATGGTTGCGTGTTTATTTGTCGATGTTTTAATTGAGGAAATGACTTGAAGTGTGAAAATTTCAATATAAAATGCGAGAGGTCATTCATTTTAAATAATTACTCTTCTATTTCCAAAACAGGTGTTTAATGTAACATGTATATGTTCATCTCTTACGCTAAATCTAACTAAATGACCAAAACAAAACAAAAAATAAAATAAAAAAAATAATGAGCAAGTCTTCTCAAAATTGCCTCGCTTATTAACCTAGATATAAACCTTTCTAAATATGTCAGTAGACCCGGATCTATATTTGTAAGTTTATACGTTATAATATAAATAATTTCTATAATAATCTGTAAAGCTAATGCCTAAATATCACAAATTTTCTCGGGAGGGTTCTGTGTTCGGAGAAAGATTCTTTTTAGCACTTCTTTGGATTAAATATCTATCTCCGATAGTGATGTGTTATATTTTATTATACTGACCCTTAATAACATCATAACATCATTTTGCATTGTTACCGATGGAGGTTTACAAAATGCTGTCTGACATCAGTGACTCGAAAGTAAAGTGTGTCATACGGAAGAAAATGGCACCCATTTATATTTAACGATGCTGACTAAACATTAACGTAGACCAAATAAGGAATGTAAGCATAAGCGATGGGTAATGCGGTCTGTAGAATCGATAGCGATGTGGGTGAATTTATTTCATCGCTATAGCTTATAGTGACGACTATATGGGAAAAAGTGTTTTGTAGAAGGAAAAAAAACTTGTGCTATCCCATAGTGCTATTGTGCTCCCAGTATTTGTTGTAGTTTCTTTGGAAACAAATAGGATGCATTACTTTCGGAAAGTCACTGGTGTCTATCGGTGTATCAGTCTTTGTCTGTGTATACCTAGAAATCCGTACGCGCATGCGCCTTTGAAAATTTGATATGGAGATAACTACGAAATTAAGAAAATAAAAAGTATTGCTACACTAAAATTTCTTTTCTAAATCTATCAAGTCACTTCATCATAAATCAATATTTTGATTTATAAGCGTTTCGTATTAAAATTAAAAAGTCGATTACTGGAAATATTAACAAGGTTTTCTAGTGATTTAATAATTTTAGCTACAAGATCTGCTGTTAATGAAATGTCTTGAATTCCATTTGCTCTTGTAAACATTCCCGGAAACACTGAAGGAATTTCAAATTTCTGTACAATTGCGAAATAGGGTGACTAGACAAAAATGTATATAATAATAAGGGTTAATAAGCGAAATTAAATTAATTTCAACTAAAAAGAAATCCGCTTAGTTCATCGATTTTATAATTTTCTTTTCATTTGGTTATTATCACGCAGCACCTAATTTCAACTTTTCATGAATTTTTTTGAACGTTACAAAAATCACCACCACAACGATCACAGTTAGAATAAGTTTGTCTTCGCAATTGACATCTGAGGATGGTCTCGAGGAAATCGAACGTACCAGGGTTAACAAAACTACGACACCTTTAATTGATGAATTTTAACTTAACATCAAGAAAAACTAGAAAGGGTTATTATAAAAATAAATAGACATAATATGTCTATATTATTCAATGAAACATGCATGTTTTACTGAAAATATGTTGCCTATATATATATATATATATATATATATATATATATATATATATATATATATATATATATTGCATTGGAAATCAGTCAAATTATGTCTGTGTCATAACAAGCGATACGATCTGGAAATTTTCTCTTGTGAAAATTTTGTAGGAATTTTTATTAATTAATTGTATCATTGACTAAGAGATTTTGAAAATCGTTCAAGACAAATTTCTTGGCTTATTTTCCTGAATGCTGTAGCGAAACGGAATGAATGTAGAATTTATAATGATAAATAAAGAAAAGAAACAATTAGAAAAACTACTTTTAAAGCCAATAATGATAATCGAATTCTTGTCAAGTTGTTTTAGTTAAATAATTAATGACTTCTATTATAACAATATTTCCATTCCTGGATATTTTTTTTTTTTACAATTAAATGTTTAGCCTAATTTTTTTTTTTAAATCTCGTATGATATATATATTACAGCACGGATATATGACGGTCCGATCTATAAATTACAGTGGGGTAAAGTCGACCAAAAAAAAAAAGGAGTCGATTACCGAGATTTTAATATACACCTGAAAAGCCGAAAACGCATTGGTCAAAATGTTGTGTTGCAAAACTCAAACAAAAATTAATCTGAAAATTACATGAAATAAAAATACGATATAATTTTAACAAAGTTCTAATTGATGTTACTTAAATAATTTCATTTTATATCTAACTCAATATGGTGTGTTTTATAAGAGAAATGTCAATTACGATTATCTCCTTTATCGATGGAGAGACAACATACAATTATTTTGCCTTTGTCAATTAAAGAAAGAATGTCTTTATGTCGCCGATAATGTCAAAAAAAGTAATATTCACTTCTAGATTTCCCGTTACAAACTTAAAAAAGTTACGCATATACGTCTTATATACACTATACGTGCAGTGATTTCAGATAAAACTCAATATTACCATGTATTATCAATTTGGTATAGATGGTAATAAAACTGAGGAGGACAAAAAGCGAATCAATTGAAAAGTAACAGAAACATTTTTTTTATATGAATATCCTTATTTTTATTCTTAAAATATTCTTTTATAAAAGTTCCTTTGAGAACTTTTCTATATGCAAGATCGACTGAAGGACAAAGCGCCGAAATAAAAAAAATGTCTTCATAGGAAATTATTTGCTAAACTATTTTATACAGTATTTTATTGATAATTACGGAAAGACGGGTTTTATGATTGTGTCATCGAATACCATAATTTTGAGAAAGGTTTCTGTCGGTTCGTACTGGTTTTATTATTTTGTTTTAAATTACTAACTAGCAGCGAGCTATTGTTATTGACTGAAATTGTCTAGTTCTTGAATGAAGTGGAGAAACGCGGTAAAAATCGAAAAGATAAAAACTCGTTTACACGAACATACTCTTTTCAGCCTGGCGAGTTACAGTGGTATTTATCTGGCCCCT
>CAHIKZ030002777.1:2780000-2800000 GCA_903632075.3 Acanthosepion pharaonis
CATTTATTTACCTACCCTACCTGTCTAATCTTATCTATCAATTTATTTCAGTCTTCTGCTTCTGTCTATCTATCTATCTATCTATCTATCTATCTATCTATCTATCTATCTATGCCTGTCTCTTCGTATCACTTTGTTTATCACAGTCTGTTACTATGTATCTCACTTTGTGTATATATATATATATATATATATATATATATATATATTAAATATTAAAAGTTAGGTATCACTTACACACCTGCTACCATGGTTTTGTGTGCACAACTGGAAGTGTTACAGATGTGGAGGCGAGGATGGGGAATTGGGAAGTATGACGGAATGAGGTGTAAAAAGTACGTACTCCCATCCGGGTTCATTATAACCCCCAAATATAGATTTTTGTCTGTCTACACCCTCGACATGGCTTCATATCTTTCATTTAACAAAATTTCTTGGTCTGAATACTTTATTATTGCTATTATTTCTTCTAACACAGCCTACAGGCATCATAACGGCACTTAAAGTATTTTTGGCTTTCCTGGTATTTTTTCCATCTTGTTTTGTTGTTGTTTCTTTCTTTTTTAATTCCCACATGTGGCTAGTAACTTGCTATATTTTCTATGGCTTTCTATTCTGAACATTGACTTTATGAAGGCATCTTCAGTATCCCCATATATCTTCTTTGGCCATTTCATCCTTCACTTCGGCTTCACTTGAACCACCTCTTCTTTACAAACACCCCCTAGTGGACACTTATTTTTTTCTTTGGAGTTAAACTTCTCGATATCCACCATACGTTGAAGGACACAGCCTTGGGAAATTCTTGGCGTTTTTTCTCTTATATTGAAATACACAAATTGATAGTACCAACTGTAACCTTAATTTCACTGTATTTCTATTGAACCTGGAACTCTTAGGAAGTGCTTATCAAGCAACCTAAAAAATGTTACATTTCACCTTTAAATAAAAGGGGGTGTGGTTAAACTAAATAATGTTTCTTTTTCTCTTTCATTTTCTCATTTCGTGTTCCTCATTCTTGTTTGATTCATTTGGGTCTGAATTCCTTCGAGCCTTTTTAGTCAAGTAAAATTTTTCTTCAAAAATTGTTCTACAAGAAAAATTTCTGATTAACCTACAATCACTCTGGGTGGTTGGATCGGTGTTCACATACCTCAATTTTGTTTTCAGTTTTATGTAAGGCGAGACGTTGCTGGTTGCAGATTATAATCGACATGTCAAATATTGGATGATATTTTCTTCGTTTCGACCTCAATTTTTAATTTCTGAGGCTCTTGAAAAGTTTAAAAATTGTTTCTATTTATGTTACTTACTCTCTTCTGTTGACTGGCACTATTATCAGCCCGTCGTTCCTATAGAGCCACAAGATTCCTATGTGGACTATTTCGTTGATTTCATTTAAAATATACAGGCTCATCAAACCAGGAACAGACCTTGTGTGACATCAACTGCGCCATTGACTGATTTCTAAATCCATGCCTCGCCAATGCGGAACAACACAAATTTGCGACAATGCAACATTGTCTATAACTGTTCGAAGTCTTTTACTAACTTCAAAGCTTCATGCAAACCTTTCTCAGTTATGGATGGATAAAAAACCTTCGTCTAATATTTCAGGAATACATGCCATTGTTTTATTTGTAATTCAAGAAACCAAAAAAATACTTTCATGGATTGGCCTGCGTAAAAATACTTAATAAAAGTACACGTTTTGCAAAATTATTGTCTTGTTTTAAGTAGTTGTTTGATTGAGGCAGAATCAAGGAAAATCATCTTACACTTTTACAGCAAAAAGGTTCTTTGCTGCATAATGCCTAAAACCTGTAGAATATTCCCAGTTTAGTGATTTTCTTCTATTGAGCCCATGTATACTTCTGGAGACTATCGGTTATAAGAATACTGTTTACCTGACTTTAACTGAATATTTGATGTTATATCATCTATCTGTCTATCTATCTCAATCTATTCTCACATTAATCTATCTATTCATCTAATTCATCTATCTATCTATCTATCATCTATATAATTATTATCTAACAGTAACTGTCCTTTCTTCCCTCTCTATCTGTTTGTCTATCTCTCTTTCTCTCTCTTTTCTTATATATATATATATATATATATATATATATAATTCTCTACTTATCTATGTATCGGTCTATTTTTTCATAAAAATATCTAAACGGTCTTTTTATCTATCAACCTATCTATCCATCTAAAAATATATAAATATATATATATATATATATATAGAGAGAGAGAGAGAGATAGAGGATAGATAGATAGATGAATAGAGATAGATAGATAGATGAATATGTTTGTTCTTATCTATGTAACTAGCTAGCTACATATATAATTCTATCTAACTCTACCTATTCCCCATATCTATCTACCTCTTTATCTCAGTCTGTTTTATCTATCTATCTATCTATCTATCCTATCCATTCATCTATCTATGTCTATTTAATTCATCCTTTTATCTACCACTTCCTCTTTTAACTATGAATCTATGTGTGTTCATGCCTGTCAATCTATAACTGTTGGTAGATATCTATATTTGTTCACATATATTTTATTTAAGATTCTTCATATCAACGTCTATCCGTTTATTGACATTTATCTACAATTTTCATCTGACTGTTTTCTCTTTTCCTATATCTATCAATCAATCTCTCCTAACTTTATCTATCTATCCTATCTATTCATCTATCTATCTATCGTGTATCTATCTATCTATCTATTTCAGACTGTTCCTTTTATCTGTCTATGCTTATCCATCTATTTCCAGTCTGTTCATATCTACCCTTCTATGTATATATTTCAATCCATGTCTATACACTCTTTTAGTCTGTTTATATATATATATATATATATATATATATATATATATATATATATATATATATATATATATATATATATTTAGTTGGATAGATGAGTTTGTGACCTGGGTTTCACACTTTTAGCGATCTGACGCTAAAGCGTGAAACCAGGGTCAGAATCTATCAATATCTTAACTCTATCTCTGATATTAGGCGCTTTCTAATAATATAAATAATTATACATATATACATATATATATATATATATATATATATATATATATATATATATATATATATATATATATATATATATATTGAAATATAAATATAAATGAACTTTAAATTATCAATTTTACTTTTTCAATGTGATGTTTCTTTTTGACTTGTATATCTATCAAATACATAGTTGTAAAATCCATATGTTTCCAAAGTCACACTAATGTATTAATATTTAGCTAGTGATATGAGTGCTTGCATCCTAATTAGCCATCTAACATGATGATGATTTAGTCAATGAGAAAAATACAAAAGCTTCTATAATTTAATCCTAGAAGAGATGATATTATATAAATTCAATGTGGAGATTTTTGTCCGCAATGTCCAGCTTTAAAATACATGTGTATAAAATATATGACAGACAGCATGATGGTTGTACAAGGAATCACCATTATTATTTTTATAATTATTTGTTTCACGCCCTCTACACACCTCACTTAGATGGTTCATGTTTCTCTCTCTCTCTCTCTCTCTCTATCTATCTATATCTATCTATCTATCTATCTGTTTATAAATGCAAAAATGAAAATGGAACTTGTTTGTCATTGAGATCTAACTAATAATTATATTTTTTTATGCAGAAATATTCATGAATAATATTTCTTCTTTGAAATAACTGGAGAAAAATATTGGGTTAAGTTCATGACAAGTTAAAAGATGAAAATGAAAATATATGTTGTGAAAATTTTGTTTTTTCATCACCTGAGCATGTATATAAACCATTAGTATAAATATATGCACACACACACACAAAAACATATATATATATATATATATATATATGAAATTTCTCACGTACCTATAGTAAAAGTATAATACCAAAAACTATAAATATATATACATATATATATACACATATATATATATATATATATATATATATATATATATATATATATATATATATAATATCATGCACAATTCACACAATTTTTTTACTCAAACACATACATATATTTAGATGTGTATTGACAAAATTGTGGGTACTAATATCCCTCCCTCTCTGACTCTCTCTCTCTCTCTCTATATATATATATATATATATATATATATATATATATATATATATATATATATATATGCACACACACACACACACACATCGATATTTGTATTCCTGTGTGTATGTACATATATAAATAGATAGAAATAGACTGCATGATAGATTAGTGAATAAAGACTGCAATAGATAGATAGATAGATAGATAGATAGATAGATGAAGTAGATGATAGATAGAAAAATAGAATAAGACTTGCGAGAGATAGATAGATAGATAGATAGATAGATAGACAGATAGATATATAGATAGATAAACAAAAGATTCAACATTAACGACAGATCAGGTAACACTGGCTGCCGAGGAAAAGCGATAATTCAATCATCTGTTATAATCGACCTCTCGAAGTAGACATTTACTGAAAAGAAAACCAGACTGTGTACATTTTAAAGAAATGGTGACGTGGATATGTATTTGCTCAACCCTAACGAACACACAGATACATAAGCCTTCCTAATGGCTTCAATCAGGAAAAATAAATGCACAAATAATTACACTAAATGCGTAAAAGCCGTCGTTGGTTGGCGTACAACCATGACAAGTAATTTGGTGGCTTCATATTAATCGTAAATTTCAATGTATGTTAATGATCCATCATTTCTTCATCTCCCTTCTATTATTATTATTATTATTATTATTATTATTATTATTATTATTATTATTATTTATCATCATCATCATCATCGCCATTTTCTCTTATTGTTCCGTGCTGTTCTTTATCAGAATCTAGTGTAAGACAAGGTCGTAAATATTTGCACAAATTTGATGTTAATTAATACGTAACATAAAAGATTTTCTTTACATTGGTAGTAATTCTTCTTATAGTGAACAGTTCCTTCCTGTTATTTTGTAAAATCTTTTTGTAAACAGTTTATATGTGATCCTATAATGTTCCTTCCTAAATGTTTTATCCTACTAGATCTCCAATTATTATAGCAATAATTTTAAAGAATCATATTTTCAATTTCAGTTTCAATTGCCAAATACTTATTTTGCCATTATTTAGCAAATATTTTTTATCTGATGGTAATCTATGAGAAGACATTTTTATGCTCAATCTTAAGCACAATATCTGGATTATCAGCTTATATTTGTGTAAGTATGAATAGTAACGTTCCAAAGAATAGTAACCACATGGTTCTGTGACTAGTTATAGGTTGATGTTCATACAATTTTTGATTGTATATAATGTCCCCCTGAACCTTATTGATCTCAAATTTCTTCGGCAACAACTTGACACTAAACGACCAATAGTCTCAAAATATCGGATCTGCACGATTCTTTTTATGTTTGCCTCGTAATTCCTGGTAAAAACGGGCTTACGGACATATTTTGAAACATCGGTTTTCGTACGATCACCGAAGGATTTAAGCAAAAAGATTCTGGTCAGTATCTAGATGGGTGACTGCTTGGGAATAACCAGTGTTGCGGGGATTGTCTAATGGATAACGGCTCGGAATCGAAATCGGTGGTCTGAGTTCAGTTGGATTACTTTATGTTCCTTATGCACAACACTCTGAGAAATGTATGAATCTCTTCTCCCTCATGCTATGGGTTAATTAGTAGGACATGTATCAGTAAATCATTATTATCTCTTCTAAAAAATTCTTGCAATTCAAAATTTTTTTTAAATTTAAGTGACCTACGAATGGTTGATAAAGCCATAAAAATACAAATCAAACAACCTGGTAAATACGTTTTTTAGTCTTGCACTCTTCAGTCATTAATTATTAGTAGTAATCTTAGTAGTTTATCTTTGATATATATATACAAGTAACTACAAAGCCTGGTTGTAATCATTAAAGAATGGATGGCGGCAATTCTCTTCAAATCTCGAACGTTTTTCTAGTATCCTCGATATCAATGTCGTGGTTTGACAAACATATTATTATTATTTTTTATTTTGTGTATATTATGTTTCCTACTTTGTCTCCCGTAAGCCGGGTCCAAACTATGGTCCTTGGGTCCTATATAGAATTGTCCTTTAACTGATAGCACTTTTCTTAGTATATGGGATTATTATTATTATTGTTGTGATATTGAATGAGAGCAGGACACCAACAAATTCATGCTGGGGTACGATGCCCAATATACCCAGCAAGACACAGAGTCTGCTACACCGGCACATGCTTCACAGCAAATCATACTTGATATGGTTTGATAAATCAGAACATAACCTTGTAGGTGAAGTACAGATAGAAATTATTTCACACTGGGTAATCCTGTCCACTTAGTCTGTTTCCGACTGATGGTGTTCGGCATCTAAATGTGAATTTCTGTCACCTTTTCTGTCTCATCCTTCAAAAAAAAAAAAAATGAAACTTCTTGACCTCGGTCATGATGAATCCCAATAGTCGTAGAGAAAATTATCAGTGTTTGTTCCTTGTTGCGTTCTCAACATTATTATTTTATTATTATTATTATTATTATTATTATTATTATTATTATTATTATTCCTTGGTTTAGATTGTTTACACATTTGCTTCAGGGTCCCAACCATAGACCTAATGTCAGAAATGGCTTCATATTTTCCACTGACCATTTTAAAAAAAAAAAAAAAAAACAATTTACACTATAAAGCTTTTCCTAATGTGTCGGCTGCACCAAGGACATTTTATTTTTTGTATTTCTTAAAGGCATGGATTACAAGAAACCCCCTTCAGTGAGGTCTATCTGACGCTTTTTCCAATCAAACCGAGCGCTAGCTCTAACTGGAATTATTGATGTCCTCATATTACATTTTGGGATTTCCATTCAAAGATCCATGTGTTTTGTTTTTTTTAATATCTTCAAAGTTACAAGGATTGCTGTGTCAATAAGAAATTACATTCTGTTCTTGTTGTCTTTTATCACGATGTATGGCTGATTATTTTTGATTGTTCTATCTGTGTAAAATAAAATCCCATAAATGTTGTTACAGGTTCTATGTTTTTAACAGGGTCTGGGGTGATGTTCATGTCAGTTTTTGATGTTTCCTTCCCGTAAAAGCTGCAGTTTTCCAGCGCATATATTGGCCCACTCATTATGCTGAGTTTTATATTCAGTGGGATCAACACCGTGAAACCTGGTACCTATTATTATTATTATTATTATTAATTGTTCAGCATTTCCAATATTCACATATCTTATCATTATTGGCAGGCGACAGAATAAGTTTCTCAAATCGTTGCACTTACCTCAGTATCTCGGTGACACCAGCTATGAGTTAATCAGAACCGACTTTCCTGAAATTTCAGAATTTTCTGTAGTATTTGGCGCTATTCCAATTAAATACAATTTAACACTTACGCTCCGTCATTATTATTATTTTATTATTATTATTTTATTTTCTTTGATTTCTGGCGTTGCACATTTCTTTCCGGGTCCCTTGAGGGACCTAAGGTTGGGAAATGGCGTCTTGTTTTACTACTGACAAAAAAAAAAAAAAAAAAAAAGATTACATAGATAAAGCCCTTCGTAAGGTGTGGGCTGTACTTGTCAGAACAATTTTCTGTATCTCCTTGAGGCATGGACTTCCAGGAATCCCTTCAATTAGTCTACTGGAATCTTTCCTAACCAGTCCTAGGGCTCCAACCACAACAGGGATTGTTGATGTTCCTATATGCCACATTTTTTCGTGATTTCTATTTCATGGTCCTTGTACTTTGACAACTTTTTTGAATATTATTATTATTATTATTATTATTATTATTATTATTATTGCTATGGACACACTACCTACCAAGTCGGTGGAAAGACCTAAGGCAGGTCGTGGTGTGTGTTGTTATGGCCACATTTCATGTTAATTTAATTTTTTTTTTTTTTTTATCTCCGATGAAGTTGCTAGCGTTACATAGACAAAGTTCTCCTTAGTGTGTGTGCTATACTTAATAAGACAATTTTCTGTATGTCTCTTTTAAGCTGGGGTTTCAGTGGATTCTTTCAATGTGTTGTTTTGTTCCATTTTTATAATTCCAAGTACCTATTACCACTGGTATTATTCTTGTTTTCAATTTCCACATTTTTTCTATTTCAATTTCAGGTCTTTGTATTTTGATAGTTTTCAAATTCCTTGGTTGCTATGTTACAATCCGCTGGACAAGCCACATCAATTAGTAGGCAAGTTTTTCTTTCTGGTTTTTGACAATAATGTCCGGCCTATTTATTATTATTATTATTATTATTATTATTATTATTATTATTATTATTCAAGTATTTTGTGTTCATTCAATTTATCTGAGATAATCACTGGAAATTGATTAACAGTAGATCTCTACAGTTCTCCAATTTTTCAATATTCTGTCAACTTCAGCAATGTTTCTGTCTTTCCTGAATTTCAAATTCATTCAAATCCATAATTATAATGAACAATATTTTATTGCGTTTTTCACCTATGGCATGAAGTAACTTCCTTCGACGATCAAGGACTGAAGATCTTTAATATTCAAACACTTTCAGTATTCCACCTAATCTGAGTAACTCAGCTGCTTAGTTGATTCAAAGTTTTCCTTGAAATTCTAATTTTCTAATTCCTTTATGAGGATTGCAATTTCTTCTGTTCCTGCTTCAACATGTCCCCAGCAGGTTGTTGACTCTGTTTACCGAGTGACAATAAGTCTCCTCAATGCCCCAACATTTTTCTCATTATTCCACCTGTTTACGTTAATGTCGTCATCTTTCCTTTCTTTCTTTCCAGTTTCAACTGCTCTTTACCTTGGCTCGTCCCAGTGCGCCGGTATCGACTGGTGTAACTGTTAACTTAATAGTTCACAACTTTTTTCAGTTCTCCTGGTAAAGTTAAGTTATTTCTCACGTCGATTCATTTTCATTTTCTTTTCTTTTCCACCGAGCCTTAAGTTCCGGCGTCTAACACATGCTCTTCTTGCTTATTATTATTATTATTATTATTATTATTTCCTTTAATTTCTGGGGTATACTCATTTTTTCCGATCCCAACAAGAGGCCTAAAGTTAGCATCATGAAATTTTCCACTGAGCATCTTCTGAAGAAAAAACAAATAAACAAAAACAAAAACAAAAAAAAAACAAAAAAAAAACGCACACCTACGACCAAATATTTTACATAGATAAAGTCCTTCGTAAAGTGTAGACTGTACTTAGAATACAATTTTTGTATTTCTTTTAAGTCATGGGCTAGCAGAAATCCCTTCAATGATTCTATTGAAATCTTTTCCGATTATTCCGAGGGCTCCAACTACAACAGGGATTGTTGATGTTCATGTGCCACATTTCTGAGATTTTGATTTCAAACATCCTGGATTATGATAGTTTTTTTTGTTTTTTTTAAGATCTTCAAATATACATTGCAGCCTGAAGGGACTACCATGTCAGTAAGCAGGCATTTGTCTTGCGGTCTCTAATCACGATGTCTGGGCGATTAGCTTTGATTATTCTGTCTCTGTGTATTGTGGTTGTTGTTTCTTATTATTATTATTCCATGTCTCTCAATAAATATTTTCTGATAATAACGAATCATCAATATTTTTTTTCTTCCATGAATCGCGACTCTTTAGAAGGTGGATAATCGTAACTCTCCACATCACCCTATCCTTTATAGCTCTTAACAATTTGTATTTTTCATCCTCCTACTAGTGTATTCTGTCATTCGTTTACACAATCCTATTAGATAGGTTAGTCGCTATATTCCCTCTGTCCCGCTACCAGTCTTCAGTATATGTTGTGGAGTGGTTTCACAGTGGAGGCTTGTATTTGAAACTAAGTCGGTCCTAAAATAGGTTCGCCGTACAAAACGTTAGAAACTTGATATAATAGGTAATGACGCAGAGAAATCTAGTTGTAGTCACTGATACTTTAGTATCTGATCAACGGTCGTCAGCATCAACTGACTGCCCGACCCACTGAGCGAACTCCCCTCGTTACTCTTACTACCCTACTTATTATAGGTGGAGAGTCTATTAACTATAGAATAGGTGTGTTCAACTATAAGAGTATATCTTGTGGGTGTTAAATTTTCAAAGCCTTCTTCTTTTCATTGTGTACCCAATGAAATTTTAACTCTTTCTGTCCTTATCGTTTATTTTACTTAAATGTCCTTCCTTCATCCACGGTATTACCGGCATTTTTCTGTAGAAGCACATTATTACTACTAGTGTCCTTTTCATCTATGAGTAAATTGTTCGGTATTGTTCGGTATCTGTTAGTAAATTTTTCTGCCATAAAGGTGGAATGATATGTCATAATATTTGAATATACTTTTCTGTGTTTTGAATGAAATTTCCTTGTTTCTTTAGGGAAGTTTTTGGAAGGCGTTTTTGCTCTTCCAATGCGCTTTAGGGCTTTGATGCCATTTTTCTGTCCCTCTGAAAAAGCTACCCAGATATATACATTTCCGTATTTGCTTGATTTTGATATCTTCAATCCTAGTTAGTATATTTTTTAGTTTAATGTTTCTGTTTACAAGGTTGGGATTAAAATTTAACAGAGAGAAGTTGTAAAATTTGAATCCCCACCTTCACCTTTAGGCCTTCCTGTTCTTCTTTCTTCTGTTACAATCTCTCTCTAGAGCTTTCATACTTTTCCTTCTCACACTTGTTTCACTCCCACACATTCTCACTAATTTTTTTTTTTTTATACCCGGAGTTATATTTTCCGATTTCTTTTGAATTTAGTAGGTCTGATGAATTGGATCGTGATTACGATTCCAATGTAATAAATTATAAACCATGGAATATTAGTGTTTGAGCCTTTTTTTATTATATTCTTACTCTGTCCTGGACATTGAGTTCTACCTGGATTCTTCTTAGAAATTTATATATATATATATATATATATATATATATATATATATATATATATATATATATATATATGTATATATATATATATATATATATATATATATTACTATTATTATTACTTAAAGTTTATTTTGTGGATATATATATATTTGAGTAGGTAACGTTTATTTATTAAACCGTATATTTATTTATTTTGCTTTTTACCGGCCTGAATATTCAAAAAATATTATTAAAGAAATACATGCGCTTTCCGACAAGATTCGAACTTGTGTCACCCATGTTATAGATTGCATATATATATATATATATATATATATATATATATATATATATATATATATATATATATTGAAATTTTCATCCGGGATTACTTTGCTTGGTGAGAGACGTGTATTTCTTAAATGAGGTAATTGAGTTTTGCTTTGCTCTAATACTTTCTCGTAGCTTAATGGTAAATCACGTACTTTTTAATGGTAGATATGTACCTTTTAAAAAATACCAACGAGTATGGTGATTATTCATTTCCTGCTTTCATAAATCTTTCTCCCAAACATTTATTTATAGAATTGTATCTATCTTATCCTGTAAACCAATTTTTGGTCATAATGTTCAAGAATGGATAAGCGGCTCGGATTGAGGAATCAGAGATCCGAGTTCGAATATTATTTGAATCCATTGCATTCATTTACGCGCTAATACCCTTGGGAAAGGTATGAATCCTCTTCTCCGCTAGATATGGGTACATAGCAGGACAGACCGGGTTCTATAGCCTTGGATGGCAACTGGTCTACCACAGAAAGAAATGGCAACCTACTGCGGGAAAAAAATCTGATTCGTCAGTCATGTATCGAAAGATCATGATCGCCTAAGCGTGTATCACGCATGACACATAACTGACTGAAATATTTCTTTTAGATAATTTGTGAGTGCATTATATTTAAGTATCTATATGCGTGTGAATGTGTACAATTAGGGTGTGTTAAATGATTGATTTAAGATGAAATATGAAAACTATTTTATATCCCTGTTAACATTTGACCCAACGCGAGCATTTTCAAAACAACTGAACAATTTAGAGAAAAGATCGTTACACTCGTAACTTTGACACTTAAATCATTGCCATGACGACCAGCTATTTAAAAACGCTGTATTTATTTGAAAATTATAAAAGTTAATAAAATTGTGTTTATAATTTTTGTGTGTATTTTAATAAGTGCGTTCATTTTACCGTGTATTCAGAATTGAATGTGCTTCTGTCTATGTTTTGTGATGTGCGTGCGTGTGCAAAATGTTGAATATAAGAAAACTGCGATCATGTTGATTTTGCTGAATTTTTCAATGAGATGAATTATATTAGAAGGGAGCTACAAAGAGAAAGGTATGAAAGGGCCGTAATAGAGAGAAGAAAATAGGAGGAAAAAATAGAAGGAAAGAAGAGAGTGAGAGAGAGACAAAATAACTGATCATCTTCAGTCTGGTTGAGGGGACATAAAGATACAAAAAAGAGAGAAACAAACGTAAAATTTTTTTAAATCTCCACCTCGTTTGAATGCTATACAATTTCATTAACGCATTGATTCTTACATTGTTCAAATTAGGGACTAGATTACAAAGAAAAAGAAAGAGAAGGACACAGTAATAATTAATCTAATAAAGCATATAGAGTAACGTCTAGTGGTTGAAAGAGTCGAGTCTCAACAGTCATAAGGTAAAAGCCAGCATTGAAAAAACAGATTTTTCAGGCATGAAGGTAAATCTCTCTCTCCTCTGCGCAAACATAATCTTCCGTTTCACCCCAATAATAATAAAGATAGATAAATGCAGAAAAACAGATAATGTTAAAATAAATAAGAGACAATGAACTCTAATCGAATGTAGCAAATTCGTCCAGAAAGATTATTAAAAGATGACGGTGAACCGTGTCTAAGACTTAATTTTTGACAATACAGACCAATTGTGTCTCAGGCAGATCAAATCTGTTCTAGAAAATGAAACATACGAAACCTATGGCCGTTGAAAGCCAAACTTATATTTCAACTCAAGCCAGAAACTTCGTCTGCAAAGAAAAGGGGAAAATAAACTAGATTGTGGCTTTCGCTTTTCCAGCAATGGAAGAATATAGGATGCTATCTCGGCATTGTCAGAGAATTGAACACATTGTAGAAATTGAAGGTAAAGGCAGTACCAGTTGTTATCGGAGCACTAGAAACAGGCTAGGAAAAGTACTAGAAAAGACAGATATTAAAGAAACAATTGTAACCAGATAGATGACACAATGTTACTGAAAACTGAACAGAATACTGAGAAGACTGTTGCAGTAGTGAGTGAACTTACTGTCATTTAATCTCCAGTGTGGAACTTTCAATGAAATAATAATAATAATAATAATAATAATAACAAGAAGAAGAAAAAGAAGAAGAAGAAGAAGAAAAGAAAAAAGTAATAGTAATGTAGTAGTAGTAGTAGTATTCCATGCATTTGCATGACCAGCTGTCAAGTGTTCACCATTGGAGACTGAGTGACAACAAGCCCTCTCAAGTCTTCAACACTTAGGTTTTGTATTCGAAATATTCTCACAATCACGATAATATGAAAATATTTCCATTTTGTTTTCTCTTTGTAATTGCCATTTACCTTGATCTAAATTTAACTGTCTTTCGCATCGTTATTACAGACAGTTCAGTTGAAAAATCGTTTAAGTTATTTTCAGTAATTCAATACAAACAAGGAGAGCAAGGTGAAGGTTATATCGACAATTATCCAAGATGGAAGATGTTTACTTAAAGGTTTTCTGTCGATTGACTAAACTTCAATATAGATATACCGTTAATAATCTACTTACTACTTAAAACTGCTTTCAATGGTTGCGTGTTTATTTGTCGATGTTTTAATTGAGGAAATGACTTGAAGTGTGAAAATTTCAATATAAAATGCGAGAGGTCATTCATTTTAAATAATTACTCTTCTATTTCCAAAACAGGTGTTTAATGTAACATATATGTTCATCTCTTACGCTAAATCTAACTAAATGACCAAAACAAAACAAAAATAAAATAAAAAAATAATGAGCAAGTCTTTCAAAATTGCCTCGCTTATTAACCTAGATATAAACCTTTCTAAATATGTCCAGTAGACCCGGATCTATATTTGTAAGTTTATACGTTATAATATAAATAATTTCTATAATAATCTGTAAAAAGCTAATGCCTAAATATCACAAATTTTTCGGAGGGTTCTGTGTTCGGAGAAAGATTCTTTTTAGCACTTCTTTGGATTAAATATCTATCTCCGATAGTGATGTGTTATATTTTATTATACTGACCCATTAATATCATAACATCATTTTGCATTGTTACCGATGGAGGTTTACAAAATGCTGTCTGACATCAGTGACCTGAAAGTAAAGTGTGTCATACGGAAGAAAATGGCACTCCATTTATATTTAACGATGCTGACTAAACATTAACGTAGACCAAATAAGGAATGTAAGCATAAGCGATGGGTAATGCGGTCTGTAGAATCGATAGCGATGTGGGTGAATTTATTTCATCGCTATAGCTTATAGTGACGACTATATGGGAAAAGTGTTTTGTAGAAGGAAAAAAAAGCATGCTATCCCATAGTGCTATTGTGCTCCCAGTATTTGTTGTAGTTTCTTTGGAAACAAATAGGATGCATTACTTTCGGAAAGTCACTGGTGTCTATCGGTGTATCAGTCTTTGTCTGTGTATACCTAGAAACTCCCGTACGCGCATGCGCCTTTGAAAATTGATATGGAGATAACTACAGAAATTAAGAAAAATAAAAGAGTATTGCTACACTAAAATTTCTTTTCTAAATCTATCAAGTCACTTCATCATAAATCAATATTTTGATTTATAAGCGTTTCGTATTAAAATTAAAAAGTCGATTACTGGAAATATTAACAAGGTTTTCTAGTGATTTAATAATTTTAGCTACAAGATCTGCTGTTAATGAAATGTCTTGAATTCCATTTGCTCTTGTAAACATTCCTGAAACACTGAAGGAATTTCAAATTTCTGTACAATTGCGAAATAGGGTGACTAGACAAAATGTATATAATAATAAGGGTTAATAAGCGAAATTAAATTAATTTCAACTAAAAAGAAATCCGCTTAGTTCATCGATTTTATAATTTTCTTTTCATTTGGTTATTATCACGCAGCACCTAATTTCAACTTTTCATGAATTTTTTTGAACGTTACAAAAATCACCACCACAACGATCACAGTTAGAATAAGTTTGTCTTCGCAATTGACATCTGAGGATGGTCTCGGAGGAAATCGAACGTACCAGGGTTAACAAAACTACGACACCTTAATTGATGAATTTTAACTTAACATCAAGAAAAACTAGAAAGGGTTATTATAAAAATAAATAGACATAATATGTCTATATTATTCAATGAAACATGCATGTTTTACTGAAAATATGCTGCCTATATATATATATATATATATATATATATATATATATATATATATATATATATATATATATATATTGCATTGGAAATCAGTCAAATTATGTCTGTGTCATAACAGCGATACGATCTGAAATTTTCTTGTGAAAATTTTGTAGGAATTTTTATTAATTAATTGTATCATTGACTAAGAGATTTTGAAAATCGTTCAAGACAAATTTCTTGGCTTATTTTCCTGAATGCTGTAGCGAAACGGAATGAATGTAGAATTTATAATGATAAATAAAGAAAAAGAAACAATTAGAAAACTACTTTTAAAGCCAATAATGATAATCGAATTTTGTCAAGTTGTTTTAGTTAAATAATTAATGACTTCTATTATAATAATATTTCCATTCCTGGATATTTTTTTTTTACAATTAAATGTTTAGCCTAATTTTTTTTTTTTAAATCTCGTATGATATATATATTACAGCACGGATATATGACGGTCCGATCTATAAATTACAGTGGGGTAAAGTCGACCAAAAAAAAAAAAAAAGGAGTCGATTACCGAGATTTAATATACACCTGAAAAGCCGAAAACGCATTGGTCAAAATGTTGTGTTGCAAAACTCAAGCAAAATTAATCTGAAAATTACATGAAATAAAAATACGATATAATTTTAACAAAGTTCTAATTGATGTTACTTAAATAATTTCATTTTTTATATCTAACTCAATATGGTGTGTTTTATAAGAGAAATGTCAATTTACGATTATCTCCCTTTATCGATGGAGAGACAACATACAATTATTTTTGCCTTTGTCAATTAAAGAAAGAATGTCTTTATGTCGCCGATAATGTCAAAAAAGTAATATTCGCTAGATTTCCCGTTACAAACTTAAAAAAAGTTACGCATATACGTCTTATATACACTATACACGTGCAGTGATTTCAGATAAAACTCAATATTACCATGTATTATCAATTTGGTATAGATGGTAATAAAACTGAGGAGGACAAAAAGCGAATCAATTGAAAAGTAACAGAAACATTTTTTTTATATGAATATCCTTATTTTTATTCTTAAAATATTCTTTTATAAAAGTTCCTTTGAGAACTTTTCTATATGCAAGATCGACTGAAGGACAAAGCGCCGAAATAAAAAAAAAATGTCTTCATAGGAAATTATTTGCTAAACTATTTTATACAGTATTTTATTGATAATTACGGAAAGACGGGTTTTATGATTGTGTCATCGAATTAATTTTGAGAAAGGTTTCTGTCGGTTCGTACTGGTTTTATTATTTTTGTTTTAAATTACTAACTAGCAGCAGCGAGCTATTGTTATTGACTGAAATTGTCTAGTTCTTGAATGAAGTGGAGAAACGCGGTAAAATCGAAAAGATAAAAACTCGTTTACACGAACATACTCTTTTCAGCCTGGCGAGTTACAGTGGTATTTATCTGGCTGACTAAAGAAAACAGAAGATAAAGAAAAGGTTAGCAATCGATTAAATTCGTCAAGACCAAGACATTATACCGAATCTGACGTAATTCAGTGTAGCTGCGAGATACATATTGAGAAGTCTGTTTCATGCCGGAAAAATTGGTATTATCGTCCTTCAGCATCTCATGCAAAATGCAACTTACATTTCTTTTCTCTTTAATACTGTATTAGAGTTAACGCGGGAACTGTCATTAAATCTAATTCATATGAAATAAATGTCATTTGATAATTTACTACGAATGTGTCCTTATATTTGCTGACAAATTATGAGCAAATTTTTCACAGATAGAAAAATAAGAAAATAGGTAGGTTCAGCAGATATTAAAAAAACTTGTCTACCACCGAAAAAAAAAAAATCTTCTTTCTATATATATATATATATATATATATATGTGTGTGTGTGTGTGTGTGTAAAAAATATAAAATCGAAATGTTAGACTAACAGTGGGTAACTGAATGGAAAAACTTACCCCCCCAAAAAACAAATTCCAACGTTATGTTTGTCCCAAGCAGAAACTTATTCAGACGAATAATGGTTTAATATATAGGTAGTGAGAGAGAGAAAGAAAGAGAGAGATTGATATACGGGGTGTGAAGCGACAAAACAGATCATATATATATATATATATATATATATATATATATATATATATAAAGTTAAAATATATTCTAATTTCTAATCAATATTAATTTTAACAAATGTCCATATGTTTTTTTGCCGGATAGTAGGAAGGGTTTCAATATGAAATTATTTTAGATATTCGAATTTTTATGCAAATTATATTTTGTTTTAAAAATTTTAATTTACATATATTTTTATCTTAAGTATATTTTATTTACCTGAATAAGTTTTTAATGTTTAACTAAAAAAAAGAAATATTAAGATGCAGCCATTCTTAATACTGAGATAAAAACTAAATGAAACCCATTTAAGATTTCAGACTTTTCAAAATGGATTTGTAATTGCAAATTATATACGGTATCATTAACTCTCAGCATCTAATTATTATTACCCCTTAATTTCAACTTGTTTTGTTCAGCGTTAAATTCTACTACGGTCTTCATCTTGTATTCTGGTGAAGTCAGGTATATGTGCTCAGTTATGATGACAGAAATATTTACCAGTATTTAGTCAACCACTTCATATCAATCATACTGGATTTATAGATACCTATATAAATCTTGTCATTTATTCGCTTTCTCTCTGATGTCTATCATTCATATCTATCTATCTATCTATCTATCTATCTATCTATCTATTCATCTATCTTCACAACTATATTCTTATATATCTAACTACACATATTCATATCTATCTATCTTCGCATGTTCATATCTATCGATCTATCTATCTTTCTAACTACGTATATTCACATCGGCTTTTTTACTATCAGTTTTTTTCTCTTTATTTAAAATAAAATATTGTTCTAAAACGTATGCGCTTTCACATGTTACCTTCTACTTGACACCACTTATTGCCGTGGGTGTCTGTGTTTGGGAGAGTGTGTCCAGATCCTCGGTAAGAAGATCCGATCGATTTGACAAGCATTGCCCTAAATCAAAGGCGGATTACTTCGCTTCATCCCTGATCTCCACCTTCAGCGCCCTTTTTTTTTGTTGTTGTGACTGTTCTCTTATTGTGATGAGCCGGGTCTACGAGAGATTTAATCGCCTATGTCTTTGTTCACAGATCAATTATAATGACATTAAATGGTAACAGCGATAACATCTACAAAAACCCTACCTCACCTACCGTTCTTTCAGTTACAAATACAGCAAATAAAGTCATTTCTGTTATAATAATGGCCTCTATATATACATATACATACATATACATACATATATATATATATATATATATATATATATATATATATATATATATATATATATATATGTATATATATATATGTTTATATTTATATATATATATGTATATATATAT
This sequence comes from Acanthosepion pharaonis, assembly GCA_903632075.3. Taxonomy (NCBI): domain Eukaryota; kingdom Metazoa; phylum Mollusca; class Cephalopoda; order Sepiida; family Sepiidae; genus Acanthosepion; species Acanthosepion pharaonis. The sequence continues at coordinate 2,798,796 of CAHIKZ030002777.1, forward strand.
ATACACACACACACACACACACACACACACACACACACACACACACACACACACATATATATATATATATATATATATATATATATATATATGAGAGAGTATCAATTTCAACAACAGGTTGGGTAATTGGATGTGTCAAAGAAACATAAATGTGCTTGAGCAGGCGCCTGCACCTGTGACTTCCTACTTATTCTAGGAGATGGCTAGAAACGGAAGTGAGCAAACAGTCATATATATATATATATATATATATATATATATATATATATATATATATATATATATATACGTGTATGTAATATGCAACGATGTATTTTCTTTTAATCCCACTAGAAAACAATCTAACACATTATAACTTCATGATTCGTAAATGAATAGAATAATTTTTAAAAATAGTCATGAAAGTATATTACATATCAATTAGAAGATTGCGATAGCTACAGAAAAAATGTTAAACATTATGTTTGTCTATCTTAAATCTTAAATACGGGGTATAATTTTAACGGAAAAAGACAAGTCTAAATTCAAAACCATGGAGAAGTCGATGACAATGCATTGCTCTACCTAAATAAGAACAGTCGTGGAAAATCACAATATTAAAGGAAAGTATATTATAGAGTCACATGCTTAACTATGTCATGAAAGGGTCTCTCTCTCTTTCTTTCTCTCTCTCTCTCTCTCTCTCTATATATATATATATATATATGTGTGTGTGTGTCTGTGTGTGTGTGTAAAGAGAGATTTCAACACATTTGCCAAACGTAATGAGGTAAAATTTAATGTTTAATAAAGACAAGAAAAAGTGGCTCAGCAATATTTTAAAAACCCTATCCATACTTATAGTAACTTTTCGATGGGTTTTTGCTTTAAAAGAACCTGTAAATCAACGGTAACTTTGCGAAATATGCGTCGATGCCGAACACGAGGAGAGTACAAAGGAATATAGCACAGTATTATTCCTGTTCAATGTAAACAACACGGTCCTCTAGGATTTGTCCTATCAAAAAATTCCTGATATCTATCTATCTATCTCTATCTAAATATATATATATATACTCACACAGACATATATATATATATATATATATATATATATATATATATATATATATATATATATATACTCACACAGACATTGATCCTTTTATTCTATTCATGTATCAAGTTTGTCTGATTTTCGTTGAGATTTTATACGTATGTCTGTC
>CAHIKZ030002777.1:2805000-2812500 GCA_903632075.3 Acanthosepion pharaonis
CCGGGAGTCACTGGAGATCAAGTGACAACAAGTCTCCCTTCACTCCAGCACCTTTCACAGTATTCTAGGTGCTTTTAACACTGTCATCGTCTGCAATATTGTAACAGTTCAATTTCCAGTCCCTCTACTGTTGTTATGGATACTTCGAAAACGTTATCAGTGCTCGGATAATGAACTGGAAAGTTTGCCGTACATGTCGTCCATTTCACTCAGTAGTCTGGAAAGGTCGGTGTGTGTGTGCATATATATATATATATATATATATATATATATATATATATATAGAGAGAGAGAGAGAGAGAGAGAGAGATAGATAGATAGATAGATAGATAGATAGATAGATAGATAGATAGATAGATAGATATTCCACTTCCAGCAACTGTCAGAAGTGTAAAATTTACCAACTAATATTTTTTATTTATTACTATCAAATCTGATTCGCAAATAATAATAATAATAATAATAATTATTATTATTATTATTAATATTATTGTTATTATTATTACTATTGTCATTATTTATTGTTAATATTATTATATATTTAACGTCTTTTTCTGGGGATAGACTGACAGCAAGTCTGCTAACAAATTTCAATGTCAATTCTGTAACCTAAAATGGCTTCATCTCTCCCTCTTCAATCTCACTATTATCGACATTTCTACATTTAATATAATCATTATAATAATTATTATTATTTCAGACAATCACATTTTCCTCAAATGTTTTTAACAGTTTCCTTTGCGTTAAAAAATAATATAATTATGAATAACATTAAGATATTTTTTAAGACGTACTCTTACACAAAAATGAACACGCAATGATTTATATATATATATATATATATATATATATATATATATATATATATATATGATACACACACACACACACACACACACACACACACACACATTATATATATATATATATATATATATATATATATATATATATATATAAAACACTAATATTCCATGGTTATAATTTATTACATTGGAATCGTAATCATATGGTTATAATTTCATTACATTGGAATCGTAATCACGATCCAATTCACCAGACCTACAAATTCAAAAATTATACCCATGGAATATTAGTGTTTGAGACATTTATATTATATTCTTGCTCTGTACATAGAGTTGTACATGCATTTTCTCCTTTTGGAAACTAAACTCTCGCCTCAGGGTGGTGAGTTAAATATCCACTTCTTTTATTTACATCCGCTCTGTCCCTGATATTGAGCAGTTTAATCCATAAATATAGCTACATTAAAATATATTTTATCATATATATATATATATATATATATATATATATATATATATATATATATATATATATATTTCAAACGTGTTTCAGAATATCCACTAAAAGCTTCTGTCAGTTTAATATTTAATTACATTTTTTTCTATATATATATATATATATATATATATATATATATATGTGAAACAGTGTTAGGAAGAAAATCCTAATTTGAAAGTTTCATTACATACTTTCACATTAAGTGCTTAATATATTTAAGCGAATTAAGTGCATCAACAAAAAAGGAGATGTTATTGAGAAAATAAATATTTGTTGAATAAAATAAGTATATTCGCAATGTATTACATTTTATTTAATTTTCTTTATCTCTGCGTGGACATATAACTATGTCATTTACACAAAAATATCAAAAATTGGTGAGAAAATATTTCTCTTTTTACATAGCCGAATACACACAGTCATTTATGGGCTTTTCTCTGTGCTAGCAAAATATGTATGTTTTACTTTCATGTATATATAGATACATATATTAGAGAGCTTTCATATATATATATATATATATATATATATATATATATATATATATATATTGGATAAGTTTCATGTATGTATATATATTACATATCTTTAATGTATATATAAATATATATATATATATATATATATATATATATATATATATATATACTAATATGTATGTATATGTATAAGATAATTTTCATGTACGTATATATATATATATATATATATATATATATATATATATTAGATCAATTTCATATATGCATATGTATATATTTCGATAACTTTCATGTATATATATATATATTATTGAAAAGTTATCTAATGTTAATACTTCTAGTATGAATATAAGATGATTGTCGCATTTGCTACAAAGTCATTTTTTATTGCACTAAATGTACCAAAAATAAATACTTTTAATTACTTCGTAACGTAAATATTATTAAAATATTAAACGCCTTGGTCGCTTTTGTGAAACCTGTTGTCACTATATATATATATATATATATATATATATATATATATATATATATATATATATATATATATATATGCACACAGTATCTATTTAAGCGCTAAGAATTTTTTAAAACCAGTTTTGTTAAATAATACCGAAAACGTCTGTCGGTTCAATGAATTTTATGGAGTTGTCTTCAATTTTCGTCTAAGTTGTTTTATTTCAGAATTACAATTCGTATAAAGCTCCCGTCATTTACAACGATCAAATTGAATTTTTATGTGATTGGTGTTGTTTTATCTTTATTTTTAAATTTTTATAGAAACTTCAATATCTGATCTCTTAAAGATAAAGTAAACCTATTTAACATTGAATGCTTTCCTTTTATTACAACGGCTTCCTGAATTTCCCCTCTTTCTTTTCCTTGAGTAACACATATTTTGGTGTGATCTATTTAAATTTGTCTCTATTAATATTATTTATGTTATTTGTGACATATTGATATATATGTGCGCGAATTGCTCTAAATATTACACACACACACACACACACACACACATAGGGAAATTCCGCATGTTTAAATATACACATACACACACGCAGTGAGCACACACAACACACACACACACACACATATGTGTGTATATATATATATATATATATATATATATATATATATATATATATATATATATTATATGTGTGTGTGTGTGTGTGTGTGTGTATGTATATACATGCATATAAATGTGTTTCTGTGTGCTTATGTATGAGTGCATGCATGTGTTTGTATGCATATATCTCTTTATTGTCGTCATTTTTACTAATTATTTAATTTTTTTTTCGTATTTCTTATAATAATTTTTGGCATTATTGTATAAATTCCATTAAGATTATATAATATAGATATATTAATCCCTGATATTTTCTAGTATTGTTGGGAATATTAATGAAGTAAAAATTAATATAATTGATTATTACTTAGAAGAAAATAACGTTGAAGTAATTTTTAATTTCTAAAATTAATATTTTTGTGTTCATACAACTGCTTTTGCTAACTTTGGTTTAAATGTGTTTGTGTTCGTGTACTTTTCTGATGATGTTCGGAAAATTTAAACACATTTTGTTATTTGAACACTGTCTAAAATGCAAGATATTTCTCCGGGAATCCAACTTGTGTCTGCTGATTAAAATAAAATCATAATAAAAGAATTAATAAGACTACATTACCGTATGAGCAATGCCTTCTCCCTGCGTACATGAATTTTTATCATGAAAAGTTTCACCTGGACGCCACAAATTTTACAGACTTCTTGGTATTAGGGCCTTTGTCCCGGATGTAAATTATCTCGACGTTTTTGGGGTACCGGGCCTCACCACTCTGGCACAAGGGATAAAACAATACATGCATCTATGTATGCGTGTAGTTATGTATGTAAACTAATTTAAAATGTCAATTTTAAACTTTTATTGTCGTCAAAAATTGACAGTTTTTGCAGTTGTTACTGACTTATTAAAGCTCTTATATGTAAGAGAGTAAGTAATCATCACAACAATAAAAATACAAGCATGTACAAATAAAACTATTCAATGTTTTATTATTATAATATTGCCTTTATGATTCAGTAATACTCTACGTTACCCTCGAGTCAAATAGAATCTGATTAAAATTATTAAATTATACATACATTGTATGTTTTCATACTTCTATTACATCTGACTCAAGCTTTACTCTCTCTGAAAACTTTACATTTCTATAAAACTAAAAAAATCCGCAGTTTTCATCGTCCTAAACAACTCTTAATCATTCGAGAATATTGTTTTCATGAACTGTGAATTAGCATTAAGTTTTTAATTGTTTAAATATATTTTCCAATAAAAATTATATCTTGAGCCAAATGTCTTTTAAGATTTAAGGTATGTATATGTTAACAATTTTAAAATTAGTTTTACTTGTCCCATGACTAACCTAGAGTTTTTCTATTAAAAGTTTAATTTTTCCAAGTTTCCCAACTTTGTTTTTCTTTTAAAGAAAGGAAAACTGAAATATCAAAGACCTATTCATTTCTAATAAAATAAATACATGTCTGAAAAAAATAAATACATGTTTTGAAACTTTATATTTTCTGTGCGAAGGCACCAGGAATGTTTTTTTCCAAATAATTTAGTGGAATATAACTACTATAATGTTAGTAGTTACTCAGTGTAAAAGGATTCAGTTTTAGCTACTAAAGAAAAACAACTCAAAAATATTTATTTTTTTATTTCCGAAATGACGTTATCGTTGAAATAAATGTTATTTAGGATTCAACCAAGTACAATGAAAGTCAAACTACATGATTTGCAAAAATAGAAATAAATTTTAAAATTTATTCGGAAAAATTTTTTTAAAAATTAATCGTTTTAGTTAAATTGGAATTGTTTCTAGTTTACTTGATTTGATTTATGGATTAACTTTTTAAAATGTCGGAAAACATAATATTACAAAAATTAATACAAGATTTCCTATCGGCAATATTAAAATAATTCAACATTAATTATTATACACTGGTTTATCCGGACTAATGTGACCATCTTGGATTTTATCGTCCCTAAATTTCGGCCGTTGTAGCCTCAGGCCACAAGAACGAGGAAGTAAAGCAGTGCATAATAATGATAGTTTCTCATCTGAAAAAAAATGAGACAAAATTCAACATTAATGGTCAAATATAAAGTTCAAATAACTAGAAATGATAATTAGAAACAAAAAGCTATTGAAAAAATCACAAGAAGTCATTAATTTGGGGTTTAAAATCAGAACATTTTATGACAATATATTCAGAAATATCTCACAGTCATTCTTGCAGTCTATTTTTTATACAAATAAGCGTGCATCTTTTTCATTTTCATTGTCACTTTTTAAGTATATATATATATATATATATATATATATATATATATATATATTTATTTATTTATATAAATATATATACCGTAGTATATATATATAAGATGCATATATATTTATAAAGATATAATATAGATATGCACAATTTGTGAATACCTATAACGGCAATCGTAATTGGTTTGTGTTTTGTTATTGTTGGTCCGTTTCTTTTGTTTCTTTTTCACATATATACATATATTTTTTCTTATATATATATATATATATATATATATATATATATATATATATAAGGTGTCCTTTTTGAGGTAATATAACAAGCCTTGTAGATTTTTGATATGTTCATGATAAATCAAAATGTCCGTTAAGTCCTCATGGATATTTGAATTTGTCTTTTCATTTTTTTCAGCTCATTCCATGGTATTTTTTTGTTTTTTTAATAGAAAAAAGTGTATTCATGCACATATATGTGTGCGTGTGTGAATGTATGTAACTGTATATATATATATATATATATATATATATATATATATATATATATATATATATATATATATATATATTCACCTGTAGTCTTTGTTTCAATTGGTATTTTTGTAGACATGATTGTGTTGTTGTTTGGTTTTGAAAAAGGGGAATTTATATATTTTTAGTTTCAAACATTTTAATATTTTTTCAAATGTTTCTTATGTTTATATCTATCGTTTGATGAAAACTGTTTTATTTTCTCCTTTTAAGTCTCAAAGTGAAACTGTTTTCGTATCACGAATGAGATTCATTATACCAACATTTAGATCAAGATATAGCATTAGCAAATATAAAGGAATGACTTTTTAAAATTATGATTGATTGATAGAATCAGTGCCTTTACTCAATTTCATTTATAAATATGTTTTTATTCAAATTAATTTCTTAATACATCTTGTAAAAATGAAAAAAAAATATAAATCATTTATAATGATAATATTTCTAAATATTTCCTATAACGCGAAAAAAAAGCTTATATTTAAAATATATTTCTTATAATTTTAATAAACGAGTGGTATATCTATTTATATAGTTCTCTAAATACTTACATTAGCAAATTAATCTGGATGGATATGTGTGTTTTGTTTATTGTTGGATGTGCGCGTATGTCTGTGTATATATCGCGTGGAATTAGTCTAACACAGAACCGGAGAGAGTATTGCATTAGATATTTGTTTGTCATCAGAACCCGTGTATATTCATTGAATTGTGGTGTTCATATCACAAAAGAAATATTACCTTTTCAAATTTAGCAATTAATTAAATGCCAAATCAAGAAATTGAATTAACAAAATTTTATTCAAATTTTCTTTCGAAAATTGTTTTAGATTTCGTAAGCATTATGCTTATTGATTAAAAAAAACATATTCTGATCTAAACAGCTTGGAATATATATATATATATATATATATATATATATATATATATATATATATTTCTGCATAGGCACATGTATATGTGTATATATATATGTGTTCTTGTGTGTGGATATTTATTTGTGTAATCAAATGCCAATTTAAGTAGATACCAATATTCAGCAGATTTTGTATGAAATTTTTATCATAATTTCACAAATACTGATACATACATGCGTGCGTGCGGGCTTGCCATCTTGTACTTAAGTTTCGTTCTCATAAGATAAATTTCGATGGAATTTGCAAGTTGCATTGTTAAACTGATATATTAACCAGTAGTTAAATAACATTAAAAAAAATTACATCAGAAAACGGTTAAGTTTTTTCCATTTCCACGAGATTAGTCTGAATATATATATATATATATATATATATATATATATATATATATATATATATATATATATATACAGGAAGATGGGTTATGGAAAAAGGCAATTTAAAATGAGATCTTGACTTGGGCAGGGGAGTCAGGGTGAAAATTTAAGCTGACTACTCAACATCTGTTTTCTTTAATATATATATATATATATATATATATATATATATATATATATATATATATATATGTGTGTGTGTGTGTATATATATATATATATATATATATATATATATATATATATATATATATATATATATATATATATATATATATGAAATAGAATTTATTCACCCAATTGCAAACACTTGTTATTAAAGTTTTGTCTTCGAAGGCTGTCATGTGTATCGATTTTGTGTTATAATATTGTCGTACTTCTATATAATTGAAATAGAAAATTGATGTATTGGATTTCTTTTATTTATCAATTTACTTCAGAAATGCGAGTGTGTTATTATTTAATTTATTGTAAGCAAATCTGATCACATTTTTTTTTTTGCCATTTTTAATTTTATTTACTTTTATCTGGCTAATTTTCTATTTTTGCGGATAG
>CAHIKZ030002777.1:2822500-2825000 GCA_903632075.3 Acanthosepion pharaonis
TGTTTTAGACTTGTAACTGTCTTCACCCATCTTTGTATCTTTTCCCATACCTTATGCTTTCCTAGTTTGTTAACGATTTATTAACTTCCTTCCAAAAGCACAAAAAAATATTAACTTCCTTCTGAAGCACAAAAATACTTAATTTTGAATATTTCGATCACCTTGTCTTGTTTTAAAAAGGAAAAATAAATAGAAAAAATGGAATAAGTAAATTATTTTATTTACTTTTTTTTCGTCTCCCCTTTGGTATGTTCACACTTAAGCATAATATTAGAGGTTGTTTATTAATTGTTAAGCCATTATAACCTCCAGGTGACAACCACAACCATTTTGCGTACCCGGATAAAATCTAGAAGAAATAAGGATATTCGCATGAAACGCCATAAATGTTTACACTCACACGCACATACACACACACACATACACACACGCACGTCCTCAGGAAGTTGGAATAATAAATGTATCGCCTGACTTCAAGTTCTAAGTTGAATTTTGATCTGAAAATTTCACGATATAATATTCCTTCCATGTCATTAATATAACATTAAACGCGGAATTAATAATAAAACTAACGAGGAAGTAGTTTACGTGGAAAAATAACATTTATGGTAAAAAAATATTTTTTATTTATTAGAATATAGATTTTTTGTGCACGCAGACAGAAAAACATTATATAAATATCGCATACATATTTATATACAAAGTTATACATTTCCTCACTCAAATTGTATATATATATATATATATATATATATATATATATATATATATATATATATATATATATATATATATATATATATATATATATATATATATATATATATATATATTTCTGTAGTTCACTGCTACCAGTAAGCAGAAATATTTCTTCTCCTGATGATAATATGTTGGCCGAAACTAGTCGAGAATCTAAATGAAATAATAATAATAAAACGAAAGAATATTAATCTACGACTCAGTGTGTCTGAAGATTTTAATTTTTAAATATTTTTTTTGTTCAATATATATATATATATATATATATATATATATCTATATATTATTGAATAAATGACAAACATCATGTCTGCTTATTTTGATCATAATCCTTTCATATTCACAGATATTTTCCCGTATATTACAATTAAATGAGGCAAGAAATGCACAGTAACTGTGAGAATCACTTTTATTTCCCGAGTACTTTCCATCTCTTTCTGAGCTCATCATCAGTGGTCCAAAGGCAAAAATTATTGGATTTTTCTTTTGCGTTTAAAATGTCAGTAATGGATATCTACACATAATTTTTGCCATACCAGGTGTAACATACAATCAGACATACCTGACAGAGAATTTGCTGCCTAACTACACAAATATATATATATATATATATATATATATATATATATATATATATATATATATATATATATACACACACAAGTATATGCAATTATTTTAGCATTGAGCTAAAAATGTATAATTTCGTATATATGCGGGTATGCGATGTTATATAAATGGCTTTTCTGTCAAACTTTTTCTATGCTTGAGATGATATATGAATTTTATTTAAATTAGTTTTCGTTGCTAATGTATATTATGAATTGAATAAACTATATTCAGTTTTGTGTTACAAACAAAAGGCAAAAACTACGGAATATGTGTGAGCTTGTGTGCGTGTGTGTGTGCGTGTGTGTGTTTGTGTGTGTATGTGTGAGTCTGTGTGTGAGGTGGGGAGAGAGAACGAGAGAGAGAGAGAGAGAGAGAGAGAGAGAGAGAGAGAGAGGTGATGCTGAAAAGTTCTCGGCCGGGCTACGTCCCGAAATCTAACCAAATACATGCTTTCTATTTTAAATTACAAATGCGTATTGTTAATTTTATTTTCCGGAATATTAGAGGCACATTACATTAAAACACACGCACACACACACACACACACACAGCAAGCCTAGCAAAATAAGGAAACCAGAAAATCTCTACTCAAATCTTACATTGCGTTCAATGGGCTTGTATTATGAACCTGGGGACATATAGCGATGTTCAAATTCGACAGCTAGGGGCTTGGATGAATTTCAGTAAATGGTTGTTCTTCAAGTCGGCTTGTTAACCATGCGTCTTATATACCGGCGAATACAGTAATTTAATCGGGAGCGCTGTAGTAATGGAGGGATAAAAAAGATACTCAGCTAAATGGATCATTGGTATTAAATATATTTATATGAACAGCCATAATTAATGGAGCGATTCAAATTCATTTAGTGAGTCACCATCCATGCAGAGGTGTTCAAACACATATAAATATATAAGAGCATAAACAGATTACATGTGCGCACATGCATATAGTCTCTCTCTCTCTCTCTCTCTCTATATATATATATATATATATATATGGGGGTGTATAAAAGTGAGCAATAAGGATAGATAGGTAGATATAAATTAGGTGAGTGAGATAAATTTATATATCTCGCTCATTCATTTGACTTCAGTCCACATCTAGATAGATAGATAGATAGATAGATAG
>CAHIKZ030002777.1:2830000-2832500 GCA_903632075.3 Acanthosepion pharaonis
GTCCCGTTTGAAGAGGATTTAGATCAATATGGTTGAAAGAGTCAAACTACTTAAACTTAACTAAGAAAAGGAACTGTATTTGTATTCACATTTTGAATTGTTCCAAAAGTAAATGTCGAATTCTGTCAGGATATTTTCGTATTTTACCTCCTTACACTTAATATAAACAGTTCAAGATAAATTCCTCTTGTAATTTGAAGAATTTCTTTCAGAAAAACAGAAAATATTCGATATCTCGCTGGCACCCTATTCCCAAAATGTTCCTTTAAAAAAGAAAACGAGAACGAAAATTCTATCGTACAACTTCGTGTTGTGTGTCGATACAAGTGTCACGGTTTCTTATGTATGGACATTTCTGTTGTTATTCCCAACGGTGTCTTCATCAGATCAGGTAAAAAAGAAAAAAAAAAGTTTTTCGAATTGGGATTTCCAAGACTTCTCCTCCGTACTTGGCGGAACAAAATCTTCGTCGCTCCTTTTCTATATCATGATTAATTAGTCTTTGTAATTATGCAATATTCTCATTCGTGCCTGTTACAGTTTTAGTTTGAGGCGAGATTTGTAGCATATCCGACGATAACATTAGCGACAATTTGGTCCCACACATTATTATATACATATATATATATATATATATATATATATATATATATATATATATGTGTGTGTGTGTGTGTGTGTGAATGTGACAGAAAGAAAGAAAGGTTGTTTGGTGGCTTTTATGCTTCACGAGACCGCAGTCTGTCTTTTAGCCCCCAGTAAATGTGAGGATTTCGAAAACTAATCCTTAAAGCAGTCAGACTAACCTTACTTCTAAGATTGGCGCAGTACACTCTTCATTTTTCTCCACTTCCAAAGTTAGCCTTGTGCCAGACTTTGTAAATATATGTTTATACCAGAGATATATATTTCTATCCATATACAAGTATGCATGTGAATTCGAGCGTACAGTATATTCAAATTTTACGTTCGGTAGAAGACCTTCATTTATGCAAGTCGTTTTAAAAGTACTGTTTCTTGAATGACTGAAAACAAAAATAGTGAGCAGAAGGAATTAAATAAAAACTTACGCACACCTATTTTCACATACCGTCGCGTATCATGCGACTTTTGAAGTACTAATTTTTAGCTAATTTAAAGGTGGTCGCATCATATACGCATTATAAAATTAGCGTATACACTACTGGCCCTCACTACGCCGTTAACCAAACTATATCCATTTATTTTAGTGTAGTCAAATTAGCTTCAAAATTAGATCTTCAAAGATCGCATGATACGCGAGTATATATGGTATATATAATATATTCTTGATTTCGTTTTATCTTTTTATTCTCTTCTCTCTCATTTTTATGTGTCGAAATGTAAATTAAATGTATCCCCCCCACCTGTAATTCCGTCTAGCCCTTGGAACATAATAAAAATAATAAACAAATAAGTAGATAAATAAATATTGTGCAACATCATTCCACATAACTCTTGAAGATTTCACTCTGAGAAAACAAACTTGATTAAAAAGGAGAAAAAAAAAAGAAAAAGAAAAGAAAAATATGTTCGGTTGGTTGGGGTGGCTAGGAAATTGCAACACTAGGTAGGTGTCCGTGTAAGCAAGTATGTATAATTTGTGTTCATCTTGTGTTCCGGTTGAGGCCAACGTTAATAAATTCGACAATTCATGACAAGTCTGTTCTCTCAACTTGTCTCTCTTTCTTCCTTTGAACCTCGACTGACACTGTCAACACCCCCCCCCCTTTACACCCCCGCAACCGACACATATCTTCTCTCTCCTTTTTATTCTAGCACCTCCCTCTTCTTACCCGAACATGTCTTCCTGGGGACACCCCACTCCCTCACTTTCCCCCTTTGCTTTCTCCCCTCCATTCCACGTGGGATTTGTCTCTCGCCGTATTCCTCTTTTCATTGATTAATAATACGGTGATTAAGTAAGATTATCCGACTCCTTAGCGGCCTACGGTTGTGCGTGTGCATTTCACTGTGTGCCTGTAATGCTTGTGTCTAGGAGAGTGTATCTGTAAGTACAAACACACACACACACACACACACACACACACACACACACACACACACACACACACACACACACACACACACACACAGAAAGAGAGAGAGAGAAAGAGAGAAAGATTCTCTATGAGAGTGTGTCTGACTTAGTATGTGTATATACCTGTGTATGTCTCTCTTACGAAGTGAGTGAGCTGATTTACTCCAATGTGTGGTCTTTGTGATTGTGCGTGTCTTGCTTCGCCCTGTCTATATATATCGCATATGCAGCGCCATGCTTCTTTCTTTCTTTCTTTCTTTCTTTCTTTCTTTCTTTTTTCACCTTGCATGTGTGTATATGTCTACACCTATGAGAATATCAACCTCTAAGTTTTGTATCTAAGTCTATATGCACCTTTTATGAACATGCTCATGTGTTACTACCTGCGTGTGGGTGCTTGTGTCAAAGATATTTCACTAGAACGCATAGAATAGATTTATA
>CAHIKZ030002777.1:2840000-2857500 GCA_903632075.3 Acanthosepion pharaonis
ATCCAACCAAAAAATATATATATATATATATATATATATATATATATATATATACATATTATAATTATTTTAAAAAAATATGATTCCTTCACTACATAAGAGTTCTCATGTTTCAAAACGAGAGCCGAAAAACCTCAATATAATTCTTAAAATTAATTGAATTAAAGTAACAAGCCCTGTTTGATTCTCAAGCGAAAATTTAGGAATAACCAATCTTGAAATTTACGCATCTTTATAAGCATGTTCATTCGCAAAATTAATTACTATGGAAATGGCTGGGGCGACCATTTTGGTAAGGGGTCTAAGAGATAATTTTTATCCACATATCAGTCACCTTCGGAAAGAGGTCAAGCTGAGGAAAGGGTGGCATCCATTTCAAAGCGAATGATGGCATTCATGTGTGCACATCGTCTGGTCAGTCACAATGAAAGATTACTTTTGGCGCCATAGTATGTCGTTAAGAGAATTTTGATTTAATTTATTTATTTATTTATTTATCCTTTTATTTATCTTTTATTTATTTATTTTTTCCTAAAGGGCTATTTCGTACTTAAACGCGTCGCACTGAACTACAATTTGTTTTTTTGACGACATCATAAAGGGTTTTTCTATCTCGTGATTGGGTTAAGCTTTTAAACCTTTTATTACACTATGAAATTTTTTGTTTGTTTGTTTTTATCCTAATTGTTTAATGCAAAAATTTGTTGATGTCGGCAAAAAACCGTTAACTCATGTCTATGGTGTAGTAAATTTTCATTATTTAGAAACTTGATAATGTGTAGTTTTTCATGTAGGCATAAAGGGCATGGGACATCCAAGGTTTTACAAGTTCTTGTTCTATTTATTATTTTCTATTTTACTTTTTGTGTTTTATTCATTTCTTTTAAATGCCAAAATATTTGGATAGAGATGTCTGATTTCTATGTGTAATATTATTGAAGGAGCTTTTGTGTTGTCTCCATCTAATTTTAAACGATTTATCTAACGTGTTCTTTCCTATTTTTCTACATATTGCGCGCCCCCATATATATATATATATATATATATATATATATATATATATATATATATATATATATATATACGCCAGAGTAGACAAACAGTAAAATATTTGTTAAGATCGTTCGCATTAAAAGTGCTCAATATCAATTTGGAAGACTAAACTTGCAGAGCTGTTTAATGTTTACAAAATGAATGCTGACCAGGACGCTACCGCGGTTTCGACCACTACGGTCGCCTCTGGTGGTTTGTTCAGCAAATCAACGATATGGTGCTCAACAACTTAAACACATTAGTTTGAAACCTGAAGTAATGGGGGAGGTGTAAAAAAATAAATAAATAAATAAAAAATTAAAAAAAAACTTTCTTTATCCGGGTTCAAGCTGAACTTCTTAACATGTGTACACTTGGTCATAATCTCTGATCTTCCGTTCACTAATTCAGTGCTGTACTTATACGATGCTATAGCAAGTTTCTCTTATTGGCATAGCCTACACGTATTCCTGATTATTGTGCTAGTCTTTAGATTTCTTAATATACTTCATTTAATATTTGACCTCTCCTAAACCTGCAATAGTAATATATATATATATATATATATATATATATATATATATATATATATATATATATTGGGCTGCGATAATTCGAGTATGTATACATAATACTCATAATGAATTTATTTCTGTAGTACTCTTTTTTTCTCTCTTTTCTAATGTAATCTAATAGCTATGCATATTTATTTGAATATTTATTTAAAAAAAATTTCCAAAATAAATTTACATATCTATCTGTCTATGACCAATCCTAGATGAAATATGATCTGAAAGGTTCACTGAATAATGTTCCATCTACGTGATTAATATTTACCACTGAATTAATGCATTGACAAATAAACAGACTATTTTGACAAATAAATATCTCTTGTATAATCTTTTTCTCATAACTAGGACGCGGACGTATTTATGTAACTAAGTCACTCCCACCATTCTCTCCCTATTTCTCTCTCTCTCTCTCTATCTATCTATCTATCTATTTATCTATCTATATATCTATATATATATATATATATATATATATATATAAGGGTAGCATCTCCGACAGACCCCAATTCAGCCAGGTTTCGACCCTAGCGTGAGGCAACCGGGCGTCTAGCCCAATGATGTGCTGGGATGGGATATATATATATATATATATATATATATATATATATATATATATATGTGTGTGTGCGTGTGTGCATGATATCTTCATTCAAACATGTTTCGTTTAATAATCTGGACATATATCTATTTATTTTATAATGATACTTTCTTGTTTTCTAATTAATTTCTTGATGTTGAGATGCAAATCATTGTGGAAGGCGCCGAATTTTTTTTTTCTTTTTTCAAGTACGTTCGATCACCTCCAAGCTCATCTTCAGGGGCGATTTGCTAAGACAAAATTTAAGGCAACTATGATCGTTGTGAGTTTTGCAAAAACATCTAAACGCAATCAGTTATAATTAATTTAAAATTAACTGTTGTAACTGTGGTGTTTTTGGAAGCAAGCGTTCACAATGTGAGGAGGCAAACAAAGATGAGAAAGGATTCTCATAAAAATAAATAGACAAAATATGTCCGTTATATTCAACGTAATATTCTTGAATATATATATATATATATATATATATATATATATATATATATATATATATATATATTATATGATAATCTGTATGGATAATTCCAAAGAGGATATAAATCCAAAGAGAGCTCAATGTAAGAACAGAGCAAATGATAATTATGAAAACGGATACTTTAAAAACCCATGGTAATATTTTATTTCGCAAAACCGATTTTTTTGGTTACGTTTCATCAGACCAAACGATTTCAACAACAAAAAAGAATTTCTTGAAAACATTTGGTCTGATCAGGGGAAACTGTTGTGTTGTCTTTCTTCTAATGAGGCTATTGTGGACTCTTCCATTTACTATAAAGTTAGTTGGAAAGTAAGCCTCGGAGGGAACAGCAATATAGACTGAACGCTGGTCAACCGATACACACTCCCAAGTCGTGTAACATACTTCTGTTGTATTTACTGTTTAATACACTATTTATCTACAAACTCTTGTTATTTCTTAACCATATACTTGGTCACAACAGAAATCGAAGTATCGGTTTTGTGAAATAAAATCTTACCATGGGTTTCTAAAGTATCCACTTTCATATTTATACATACATGCATACATGCATACATACATACATACATACATACATATATATATATATATATATATGTGTGTGTGTGTGTGTGTGTGTGTGTGTGTGTGTGCTTGTGAGTGTGTGTACGCGCATGCGCGCATGTATGTGTATTATTTAGGCATAACTAAGGATTAATGTATGGATTAATTTTAAAAATAAAAATATTGCGTCTTGATCATTCATGTTTTCAATAAGTATTGAAAATTAATTGGTTTTATTTGTAATGTGTCTATCAAGAAAAGTTTCTTATATTTTCGAAGACAAATAGATTAAGAAATTTGTGATTTAGCTATTCAACCAGAACTTTCAATTTAGGCTAGGAGATCAGATCTGGTAGCAAGAAAGAAAAATAGATAGAAAGAAAGAAATTCGTCGCACAATAAATGTAGCAATTAAATGAATCAGAAAATAAAATTCATCTCTGGAGGAGCCTTACTGTCAAATGATTTTCAATGATACAAATGTTTTCAAAAGATGATATTTTGTATTCGTTGGTTTTTCACACCAATAGATATCAAGTGACAGCAGGTCTCGTTAATACTGCACGACAAACCTCACTATTATAGATGATATTTCGTCATGGTCTTTTCTCGTTTTGCAGCTTATTTGCCAGGTTGATTCGACCTGTTTCCAGAGCTCCGTCTACGTTTGGCCTTAATATCACATTCATTATTATTAATAATGTCTGTTTCCCTTGATTTGCTCTTTGATATAATCATTTACCAAGCCTTTCACCTACGAACATATGTTAATGAAGAATTCAACAAGTTATTGAAGGAGTGTTTCTAATGATGCGAGCAAAAGATAGTAACCCAGTCTTCAGGGCACATCATAGTAGTATGATCACTTTTATTACATTTGTCTTTCATTTGATTATTAGTAGGTATTGGTTTAAGCAGACCATCATCTGAAATCATCCGATGACGGTGTCAGTTCTAATTATTTAACATATTATTATTATTATTATTATTATTATTATTATTATTATTGTTGTTGTTGCTGTTGTTATTGTTAACTTTTCTTTTACTTTCTATTAAGTATCCATACCCTTATCAGGTCATTGACTGAAACCTGCGGTAAGGCAAGATACTGAATATCGGCATTTCGTTTGTACAATTTCTGGTGTTAAATGATACTTAACATTTATAAATTTAAAGTATTTATACTCTCTTTAGTAGATGGGCATTGTAGTTTTAAACTCTCTTGTAGAGAGCGTTGCAAGGATCTGGTTAATGTTCTTTTCGTGCCCTGGGATCTAATTATTATAGATATAGCAGTAGTTTTAAGGTAATATAATTTCAATATCCTTTATTTAATTTGTCATATTCTTTAACAGATATTTTTATCTGATGACTATATTTCTGAAACATTATTATTATTATTATTATTATTATTATTATTATTCCTTTAATTTCTATTGTATACTCATTTCTTTCCGGGTCTCAACTAGAGACCTAAGCTAAGAAATGGCATCATTACATTTTCCACTGAGCAATTGAAAAAAAAATCACTCAGGTTTTACATAGATAAAGCCCTTCATAAGGTGTGGGTTGTATTCGTGAGAAGAATTTTTTGTATTTCTTTAAGGCATGGGCTAACAAAAACCCCTTCACTTAGTCTATTGGAATCTTTTCCAACCAATCCTAGGCTCCAACTACAACAGGGATTGTTGATGTTCCAATGTGCCTCATTTTATTTCAGGGTCCTTGTATTTTGACAGCTTTTTGAATATCTTCAAAGATACATTGCAGTCTGCAGGGACTGCCATATCAATAAGGGAGCATTTTTTTGTAGTCTCTAAGAACAATGTCTAGGCGGTTGGCTTTGATTGTTCTGTCAGTGTGTATTGTGTAGTCCCATAGAATTGTAACAGGTCCTATCTCCGTAACCGGGTCTGGGTGGTGTTCATACCAGTTTCTTTCACTTTCCTTCCCATAGATATTGGCCCACTCTGTCATGCCGGGTTTTATATTCAGTGGGTGCCAATATCGTGCAACTTGCTACAAGATGATCAACTGTTTCTGGATATTTATCACAGAATCTGCATTTGGGGCTAACAAAATATTTTAGTATATGTGCTTGATAATTCCTAGTTAACAAGCATTGGTCCTGTGCAGCAAGGATAAAACCTTCAGTTTCCGCTTTCAACTCTGCACTACGTATCCACTGATGGGTACGGGTTTTGTCTACGTCAGCTTGTTTGGTATAGGCAGAGTATTGGCCATGAAGCCGTTTATCTTGCCATTGTTTCTGTATCTGGTCGGTTGCATTTGTCTTTGTTTTCTTTTTTAAGTATTTTGCAGCTTCCGCCGGTGTACTGTGCTTTACTTGTATTTCTGCGCCCATTTGAAACTCCATTTTGAATTTGTTGGCTTACTTTATTACGGAGTAAAGACGCTTACTACTTTCATGTTATTATTATTATTATTTGTGTATATTATGTTTCCTGATTTGTATCCTGTAGAGCCGGATCCAAATTATGGTTCTTAAGCACTCTAGGTGAATTGTCATTTAATTTATCGCACTTTTCTTAGTAAATGGAATTTCTTAGTTGGGAGATCTTCTGGGCAACTTGTATATTGATGTTATGTGGGACACTGTTAGTAAAATTTTCTATTTATTTTCTCACGAGGCTCAGAGTTCCTTTTACTATTGGTACAGTCTCAGTCTTCATTCCCCACATCCTGTTATTCTCGACCTCCATGTCATTGTATTTAGAGAATTTCTCGATAATTTATTATTATTATTATTATTATTAATGGGTATTCACACTAGTGTGAACTGGTAGCTTCGACTGGAGATTATATGACAGCAAGACTTCTCGATAATCCAGTACATTTAGTATTAAAGATATTGTCCAATAATGCATGGTTCTTCCAATATATTATTATTATTATTATTATTACTATTATTATTATTATTATTATTTCTAGTTTTCCTGATTTGCAATTTGCTACAATTCTTTACCAATTACTTTAGCTATGATATGACGAAAATGAAAATTTTCCTGAGAATGTTATTAAGTTTATTACGTTGAGAGAATTCTTCAGTGTCTGAATGGTGTTGATGCGCACAATATTTTGTATAGTGGCGTGTTTTCTCATATGTTCCTAATCAGTCCTAGTGCTCCTATCATCACTGGACTTGTGACTGCATGTAAATGCAAAATTCTTACAATTTTTATTTTCGGGTTCTTATAGATTGAAAGATAGTTAAATTCTTTTGAAGAAATGATTTTATGAGATAGTATGGTCATCTCTACGATATAGCAATTATTATTGTTGTTATTATTATCCTTGAATTTCTGTTGTATACACATTTCCTTCCGGTCAGAAATGGCTCCATAACATTTTCTACTGAACATATTACTTAAAAGAAACCCTAAGATCACACAAAATTTCCATAGATAAAGCTCTTCGTAAAACGTGAGTTGTACTGTTGGGCTGCCAGAAATCGCTTCAATGAGATTATCAAAACCTTTTCCAATCATTGAGGGCTCCAACTGCAACTGGAATTATTATTATTATTAATATTCTTCTTCTTCTTCTTCTTCTTCTTCTTCTTCTTCTTATTATTATTATTATTATTATTATTATTATTATTATATTTTGTATTTGAACATATATGTGCGAAGATTATGAAAATACTTTATACATTCAGAAATTCAAACTAGTCAATGCTGGGGATAAATAATGATCAATGCTGGGAATAAATGAACATACCCTACATTACAAAAAGAAAAATCAATTCTTTGAGACGGCATAGTTTGAAATCTCGAAAAATGTGCAGATACATATAATTTTATTACTATATATACATATATATATATGTGTTTGTGTTTGTGTCTGCGTATATATTTATGTATTACTATATATATATAACTATATTACTATATATAACTGTCTATATATAAGTATATGTAACAATCTTACTACATATATATATATGTATATATAAGTATATATAAGTACATTACAACATATCTATATGCATATGTAAGTATATTACTACATATATAACTATATATAAAAATATATAACTATATAACTACATGTATATATATCTAAATATATATGTAAATATATCTATATATTTATACAGAATATATATATATATATATATATATATATAACGTATATGTATATATTACATATATTGCAATACATGTATGTATAACTATAAAACTATGCATATAACGAAATATATATATATATAACTATACTGATATATATATATATATAAGTATATTACTATATATATAATTATCTATGAATAACTATATTACTATATATATCACTATATGTATATATGACTATTACTATATATATAATATATATGCACATAACTATAATGAAAAAATAATTATACATCTATGTATAATTATAAATATATATATATATATATATATATATATATATATATATATAGTTATATATCATTATATATATAATTACAACTAATTTATCTATAACTATATATATATATATATATATATATATATATATATATATATATATATATAGTGCATTAGGGAAGCAGATCATTATTTAAACATATATTGTTACATATAACAGACAATGAATGTCTATTATATTTGATCATGAGGCGTTCTAAACTTCGCATGGTTGCTTCAATTTCGGGTGAAAATAAAGACAAAAATTAAGCAGCTCCTTGATCTTAGATTTCGGCTTGCATAAGCCATTTTCAGAGTGGGTGTACCGCTATTTCGTAACCATTATCGTCACATAGCAATCTTCTATGTCAACATAACAGAATATCATCTTTGATGGTGAATACCTTTGTTTAATTCTCCGCATAGCCCCTCTGATCCTGGCTCATGTGAGCCGAAAGCTTAGATCAAGGAACAGTTTAGTAAAAATACCTCAAAATTTTGAAGAAATTTGTCTTTATTTTCAACCGAAATTAAAGCAACCATACGAAGTTTAGAACGGTTCATCAAACATAACAGACATTCATTTTCTGTAATTTAAAAATATATACAACACTGTAAATATAGCATTATATGACTCTGCTTACCTATTTATCAAAAATAATTTTACACACTTTCAGAGCCAGTTACCCAGAACAAAACAAAAGTCCATATAAACATATGTGCGTAATTCCTTGGTTATTGTGTTAAGTTTAAAGATATTTTACGGTAGATGGGAATAGTGCGTTGCCAATTAGACTAGCTTGTAACCCGACGAGAAACATGAGAAATATTGGATGACTCGTCTGCCTTCATTCTGGAAAAACAATCTGCAGCCTCACGTCCATTACAATTTGCGCAACCGTCTTTAAAAATCATATCTGCCTACATACGATATAAATATGCTGCCATTCTTAAACAGAACTCTTTCAGCTAACTCACTTATACTTGCGTTAAACGTTGAAGATAGACTAAACACGAATATACAGGAATGTCTAATGAAAACTCGTCGGTTATTAAGTATATGTATATAGCAATACAGCACCATCTACCTTAAATTTACTTTAATCTTAACAACATAAAAACGAAGGATTTGTGGGTATATGATTATGTGGACTTTTTTCCTTATTTTAGTGTGAGGTCCCCGCCCCAAAACTTTGTAACCATATATTTGATACACTATATATATATATATATATATATATATATATATATATATATGCATATATATCTATATGCATATATATCTATATACACATATCTGACTATATTCATATATATATATAAGTATACATATATAACTATATATATATATATAACTGTATACATATTTAAATATAGCTATATACGTATATATAAATATATACATAAATATATGCATAAGTATATACATATAATCAAAACTGTATATATATATATATATATATATATATATATATATATATATATATATATATATATATATACATTACTACATACACAACATACATAACTATATAAAATATATAGATATATACAACTATATACATATATATAACTATATATATAAATACACACACACATATATATTACATACATATATATATATATATATATATATATATATATACAACCTTATACATATAACTATATACATGCAAATATACATATATATATATATTTACGCGCACACACCTATATATGTACATTTGATATATATATATATATATACACACACACACACACACACATATATATATATATATATATATATGTTATCAAATTTGTATGAGCTACGTTTAATTAATTGTTATTATCTGTATGCAGCTTATATATGAAAGTGGACATTGAAGTCAACACGTATATACATATGTGTGTATCTGTGTGTTTGTATATGCGTATGTGTGTGTCTGTATGTATGTATGTATGTATGTACATACTGTTTATTATTTTTGTGCTCTTTGTATTCCTGTATATTTCCACAATTACATTCCTAATAAACCACAGGTGTGGGTAAATCTTTCACCGTATATTTATATTTAAATGTGCAATACATTTAATGACTTTCAATTAAACTCTAATATTCATAATTATTTATCTGTACATGCTAAATATATTCCTGATAACTATTGGGAGAATGTCATGTTATTCTCTGGTATCTATAGATATGTATTTATCTTTCTTTTAAATAAATCAAAATGTTACAAGGAAGAGAAAACCTATTTGATTAAAAAATTATCCGAATAAATTATTTTTTTTTTTATATTGCATATTAATATATGATCCTTCTCATTCTGTCAGTGTTCACAGGCTTTTTATATATTGATTTTTCCTTTACTGTTTTTATACATTTAAGCTGTAACATTGCTTGCAACATTTTCATTTTACTCCAGAGATCTTCACAATGTCATTTACAATGTCATTTAATAATGGCCCACAAGTGTACACTTGTTTTGAGATTTGAAAAGGTTGATTAATTATTTGCATGTTTTTGGAAGTTTTGGGTAAAGGTGGAAATAGCTTTGTAGAATGGAAAGAAAGTTTAGACAGTATGAATAAAAAAAGGAAAAGTTCGTTTTTGACCGCTCAAAAACATGTTATCAAAGAAGCATATTTTTGTGTAATTTTGGTAAATATAACTTTTAAAATGAGATGTCATTGATATTTAGAAGACAATTTATCTATAGCAGACTGTATACTCAGACATACAAACGTACGCATAAATATATATGCACATATATTTATACACATAATATATACAGATATCCATATATATACACTCATATATACATATCGATATATACATATGTATATCCATAAATATAAATATATCCATATATGTATACTTATATGTACACACACACACACACACACACACACACACACACATATATATATATATATATATATATATATATATATATATATATATATATATATATATATATAAATAAATAACCATATACTCATATATATATATATATATACAATTATATATACAAACATACATACATGTATATATATATACATATAAATATATATATATATATATATATATATATACATATATACATATACTTACACAAATATACAAATATATATACATGTACTTATATATATACATATATATATATATATACATATATATATATATATATATATATATATATATATATATATATATACATACTTATATATACACACACACACACACACACACACACACACACACACACACACACACACATATATATATATATATATATATATATATATATATAGAGAGATAGAGAGAGAGTATAAGAATCTCATAGTTTATGGTATATACTTATGTCTGTCCACTAAGTAAATTTTATATAAAGACTTAAAAGATCAATACATTTTCTTTTATAGACATTCTATTTGAAATATTTTGGCATTCTATTTACTTAAATATGCATTGACACATGCATTATTTATCTATACCTCGATCCACACACATATTTTTATTCTTATATCGACATACATGTTTATTTTTTTATACATGCATCATGCCAACTACACACACGTTATATTTTGCGTGTGTGCGTGCTCAAATATACTGACAATTTCATCAGTACTCTAAAGCAGTGTGTAGACACGCGCACACGAACACAGAAAAAGGGATCTACATTTACAAATGCAATTCGCACATTGTATCTCTTCCGTTTGCCTTTCACCATTTTGGGAATAACAATTCCCCTGCAATGACCAAACGGAACATGACAAATAAAAAAGCGGGTGACGGAATAGATTCTCTCTTCGTATATTCATTTTTATTTTTATTTTATTTATTTATTTATTTTTTGTCTAGTTCGATTTTATTTCTCTGTATTTTTTTTTCCTCTCAGATTTACGGACATAACCAATCAGCTGAGAGGCGAACGTGTCGCGACAGTGCAGAGTTAAATGTACACACAAGCGCGCTTGCGCATGCGTGTGTGTTCACTTAACTTAAGCTGAGAAAGACAAGCAGTGACAGAAAAAGAGAAACAGGTTTTTACATCATTAGAATGAACAAATCCTATTTTATAATAGAAATATCTGTTTAGAGACACTTATGAACCCAAAAGTTTATATCATATTGATGTTGTTACTGTCACCTTTTATACATACAATATGCTAATGACCCCCACACCCCATGATAGATTATTAGGTAGATATGGAAAAGAGGCTTACTACTTTTCTAAATCAGCTGGTCTTTTTCTCGTTAGTGCTAGCGACAGGATTTCGAACCGAAGTCGCATTTTGCATCACAGTCTACATAAAATACTGATGCAACACATCGTTCTTTCCTCCTTTTTTCTTTGTTTTGCATCAGATTGAAGTAAGTTTAGCATCTCTCACACTGTTTTAAATATATGCTGATATTTGGGCAGTAATTCTTCTTTTATACATGTTACTTTTAAAATGATAGCCTCGGGATATTTTATACCTTACAAGTTTTGTAGACTGGGTGGGTACTGTAATATTCCAATTGTCTAATACTTTAAATATTTTCAAGGAGTAATTTTCCGGGTTAACAATGAGTAATTTATATTTTGTTTGCTTTTGGGTATTGTATAAAAAGCAACAATGCTTGTTTTAGTGGAGTTTTCCTTAGTATGCTTACTTTGGTCAGGACATTCTAGTCGCAATACATGCAGTGTTATTAATTGAAGGTTTGTTCGAAAAACAAAACGAAAGAAAGATTCACAAGATTTTCCTTGTCCGTCATTTTTTTAAATGAAGTATAGGTCTATATATTATTAGTGAAACTGAAGCAAGTAAAGTTCACAATATTTATCGGATGTTGGCTCAGAGATTCGTGTCATCAAACGTTAGGACCCAGATAAGAATGATTAATTATCACAGAAAATATTTTATATACTTCCTTAATAGAGAAACATATACGGTGTTTTTTTTGTTTTTTTTAATAGGATCAGCTTGCTCTGCATGTCTGGTTTTTTAAGCTGCTGCCTTGAGCACATCCATTTCACATATTTTGTGTTTTGATATTTATTTTCTTTATTACTTTTCCCTCCAAATCGTTTGTTTTGTAAATCTTATGAAACTATGTTACTAGGTTTTCTCTCTATCTATCTTATATATATATATATATATATATATATATATATATATATATATATATATATATATATATATATATCAGTAAGTAAGTACAGAGCTAATAATTATATATATATAATATGCATATATATGTATATATATCCAACTTATATATATATTTTATATGGGGTACTTATTGGAACACGTACTATATATATATATATATATATATATATATATATATATATATATATATATATGTATATATATAATTATATATATATAATTATATATATATAGTTTTATATATATATATATATATATATATAATTATATATATATAGTTTATATATATATATATAATTATATATATATATAGTTTATATATATATATATATATAATTATATATATATAGTTTATATATATTTATATAATTATATATATATATAGTTATATATATATATATATATATATAATATCTAATGAGGGAAAAAAGAAATAAAGAAAGTGAATATTAAAACCAAGCAACTCTTTCCGTACATAAAAAACTGAGGGACAACAACAGATATGCTATTAAATATTTTGCATATATTTGGAAAATTTTAAAATAAGCACACCTCTTAAACTTCAAAAGCTGACTACAGCAATGTCGTAATATCGTATTATTCATCAATCTATAAACGTCTAGATGCATAAAATATATAGATAAAATACAGAAATCCCATTGTAGACTGGAAAAAGTGTCTTCTCATTAGTACAACGTAGAGATGCAATTTAAAATTGATCTTTTTATCATTGGCGTGAAGAAGCTGCAAACTCTACCAAGTAATATACATATATTAATATCTAAAAACCTTGGAAGTAATTACACTATAGATAAGGCTAACATATTGTGAATTATTAAAAGCATGGTGGTGACATTCGTGGTAAATATGCTCAAGGGTGTGGCGGTAGGTCTGACGTTCATGTTGCACTTGAGAACATTCGTTCGTTACTTGAAGTGTAACTAAGTAAAACACTGCAGGGAATCGATCCCGTTTTGAGTATATAATATCCATAACACCGACAAAGAGATCATAGCGGTAACTAATAATAATGACTATTATAAATGTAAATAATATAGTTTTTATTTTATAGGTATGAATATAACATAACAAAATCTGAAAATTATTTTAGCTAAAAATAATAAAAAATAAATACTGATTCCCTATTTAGTATGAATATAACGCTAGATTAATCATGATCAAGTGAAATGATCATAGCGAGAAGGATTTGTTATATTTAATACAAAGAAAAGATTAAATGATCCGAAGTTCCAGAATTAAAACTTCAATTTATAGAAACACGAATGGTATATATTTTTATACATATTTTTTACAATGGAAACAAAATTATTATTCATATAAAATATATGAATAGCAGATGGTTGATAAAATATTAAAGAACGAATAGAGACTATTTAGGCAACAGTCAAGCGAAAATTTTCTAGAATGCTGAGTAGGGTCCTAGGTTAATGAGGAGACTTGCTGCCACTTAGATATCACTGTAAACAACTGGGTACATTATAAAAGCAGCAGCAGCAGAATAATAATAATAATAATAATAATAATAATAATAATAATAATAATAATAATTTGTAATCATGCCAAAATGAGATGAGACGAATTACAAATTGTATGCCAACTTGCGATTGTCCAAACAATAGCATTGTTGGTAGCTTAAGGGGAATTGGTTTTAAGGTTAGGGTAAGGTATTGGCAAATGACTATATTAAATAATAATAATAATAATAATAATAATAATAATAATAATAATAATAATAATAATAATAATAATAAAACTATCAAGATACAAGGATCTTGAAATGTAAATCTCAAAACTGTGGCGCATGAGGACATCAATATTTTCAGTTGGAGTTGGAGTCCTCGGATTGATTCGAAAGGCGTCTGATAAACGCATTGAAGGGATTCCTGGGTGCCTATACCTTAATGAAATACAAATAATTGTACTCACAATTACAGCTCTCACATTACGAAAAGCTTTAACTATGTAAAATTTGTCTGATCTTATTTTATTTTTTTTTACAGTAGAAAAAGGCATTTCTGACCTTATGCTGGGACCCAGAAAGAAATGTTTATAAAACAGAAGTCAAAGGAAATAATAATAATAATAATAATAATAGTAATAATAATAATAATAATTATTATTATTATTATTATTATTATTATTATTATTATTATTATTATTTTCGCAACGTTCGGAACTATCCTAAAATGGCATGGGAAATAGAAATCCAATCAAGAATAACTAAAATAAAACAAATACTGGGGAAAGTGCTGGGAAACTGAGGAGTCAAACTGTCACAGCGAACAATACTTTTGTGAAAAATGAAAGAGTACATTTAAATTAAGAGGAAACTTGTTGATGATTTCTATGAAAATTATCTCAGGTAAACAATACAAAAATACAGAAGACCACATTATTATTATTATTAGAAATTTCTCGTAGTAATTAACACTTGGTTTTCTGGTGGCTGAGTTGTTTTGATCTGATTCTCAAGATTTGGCAGAGAATTTAAAGATAGCAAGGAGAAAAATAAAAATAAAATCATTGCCAAACGTGCCATTTTCTATTAGAATTATTTGATTTTGTTTAGAGGTGGAGTTTTATTCTGAAATTTGTCAACGAAACTTGACAGGTTTGAGTTCATTAATTTTACGAATATATTTTACATAAGCAAACATTAATATCACTTCCTCTGTAAAGATTATACAGGAGTCCCAATACAAACATTGAATTGGAGGCGCGAAGAGAATATCGGTTTAAGCCACTTCCCAAAATCTGACAAAATATACACATCACAACTTTCAAAAAATCTACTTCAGGCAAACAACTTTTCAACATCCCCTACACATACACACACACACACACACAAACACAGAGAGAGAGAGCGAGAGAGAGACACAGAGAGAGAGAGAGACACACACACACACACACATATATATATATATATATATATATATATATATATATATATATATATATATATATATTATTGAAGGAATTATATTCATTAATTTATATGAGAGATAATTTACTGAAATTGATTAATATTTTAATTTTGGAAATTATATGGAAATTACACATGATGCTAATACACGCATATAGGTGGCTGCAGATTCAATTTACACACAGACACACACACACACACACATACACACACACGTATATATATATATATATATATATATATATATATATATATATACATAGGTACCTCTACAAAAAGCAATACGAAAGGTTTAAATTGCATTTTAAAAATTAAAGTTCTTTATTGAAGCTTTTATTTTAGTTTTAATTCCAAGCTAATAGATGCAATTTAATATTTCTAATAGGCAAAAATAATCTGTCCTATTTCAAAATGAATTGAAATTGAATTGGAATGATTTTAACCGATTTTTTAAAATCGCTCATATTGACAAATCTGGCAACACAACTTAATTCTCTTTAGTAAAAAAAAATCCTTCAAAAATAAAATATACTTTTCTGAAACTTTATTTGAGGAAGAATAACCGATTTAAAGTTTAATTAATGTTAATTCGTAATATTACATATATTTAATTACTTATTTAGGGTTTTTCTGCAATATTTTTAAATATTGCAGAAAAATATTTTTAATATAGAGGTGGATGCTTTATGTAATTTATCGTTAACAATGTTTGACATATTTTAAGTGACCATAACTGTAAAAAAAAATACTTGACGAATACAACGTAAATGCCTGTTTATATATATATATATATATATATATATATATATATATATATATATATATATATATACATATTTAAATTTTAGAAAAATATTCTAAGTAATCTATTCAGTTTTAGGTATTTTGGTTTTATAGTTTTATTTACGAAGACGTTTGTTGAGGAAATGTTAGAAAATATATTTTAAATTTACTACAGTTACCGTTCTTATTTTCTGATAAGGTATGTCTGGACGTTAGTATTTGCAAATGTTGGCACGATTATAAAGATAAAAATTTAAAAATTCTTTTTAAAATATTAGGGGTTGCTGAATTACAATAAGCTTTCTTATTTATGATTAGTTAAATATAATTTTTACTTGATAGCAATATAAGGTAAACAGAATTTTAAAAGATTTAAAAGTTTATGAATTATATCATTTAAAAAATGAAAACAGTTCTTGTAAAATTTCATTATTCATTAAAACAGTTGTTTTCTTAAGTCACTAATGTCCATAATATATCTTATTCATAAATTAATTAAAATATTCTCTTAATTAAATAATGTTTTTTTTTTTTATTGCGTTTTTATTTTACGATTCAAAGCAGATTTTCTGTAACTGGGGATCGAGTTTACAAAACAAAAATGTTGTAAATTGTAAAGAATTGTCATTAAAGCGAATATAAACATTAAGATATAGAAAAATCAATTTCTCTTTAAATTTCATAAAATTAAATTACGGAGCGAGAGGTAAAACGTAAAAAAAAAAAAAAAAATTACCAAGATTTTCTCAAAGAAGAAATATTCCTAAAATAATTTCATTCATTTGTAGTCATGAAAATTTCATTAAAATTTGACAATTATCTGATTTTTGCAAGAATTTACAAATCAATGTGTGTGTGTGTTTTTTTTTCCCGCTAAAATACGCGAAATTTCCCAAACTAATTCATGGTCAGTCACTGACGCAAGAAGAGCAAAACTTTTAACCAAAATTCCGAAGATTTTTGAAAAGATAAAAAAAAAAAATTAATAAT
>CAHIKZ030002777.1:2867500-2910000 GCA_903632075.3 Acanthosepion pharaonis
AATAACTGGGTCAGGATATAGACTTTATGTATTCACCTGGCTGAGAATGCAAATGCAGACAGTTATGTACACATAAGCTCACAAGCACAAACATATTTCTTCCGGAGATAGTAAGTAACTGGAGATTAAATCATTTTTGATTAAATCTAAAACAACGGGTTACTTCTTTTCCGAAAGGTAACATAAGGTCAGTATTAAAAATAGACTTGTGGGTATGTCTTGATTAACCAATTAAATGTCAGATCTTCGCTAAATAGAAAAGTAAACTTAGAGGGTGGAGGTGAGTGAGTTATTTTTTCATATGATGATAATCCGGAACATAGACAGGTCATCATTGACGATTGTGGAAAATATATCAGCGATATACATTTCGTTCGTGTCATCGATTCTCAGAGATAGTTAAAAATTGAAAATAACAGGTGTTTATATTACTGTTTATCTTGAAATTATTTTATAAATCCCTGCGGTCCCGGGCGACGGATCCCGGCTCAACCGGGGAACTGATCAAATTACCGGCCGAAAATGCATCCGCACAGATATAGTTAAATATTCTTCTCTTGCTGATAGATTTTTTTTTTTTTTTACTCCTGTGGCAGTGGAGACTTCGATGGCGTTCCTTCGGAGGATTGGCACAATGGCGTCTCGATTAAGGGACGAGCCTCGCGAAACGGAATGGCTCTTGCAGCGTGTCTCACTGGCCATGGTTCAAGGTAATGCTTTCTCCATCATTGCGGCTGGCAGAGGATAGAAAAAAATTGTTTATAGTTACGTTGTTCTGGAATTGCCATCAATGGTCAACTGAACTTGTTTTGTTTCAATAAATTTTTCCTCCTGTTTCTTTTATAAAAAGAATTAACATACTTCGTTGCCCGTGAGAAATAATATTGGCTTTTCAAGATAAAGTTCGTAAAAATCGTAAACATTTACAAATGTATTTTCATTGTTTTGACTGTTGTCCTCAACTTCTTTGTGTTTTCGCGGTGTTTCGACCGTTGTACGTTACGGCCTTTATCAGTGATTATAATTGCGAAATGAACCCTTTATTTACAGAGACAGATTGTTCAAGTTCCATTTGGCCATGAGTCGTCAAGGACACATTGCCCAGTGGCTAAAAGCGTTGGGTAAATTCAGTGACTTGACCCAAAGAGTTCTGAGTTCAATACCTCGCTACATCTGAGATAAAAAAAATGGAGAGTTGAGTTATACTATAACTATACTTACTCAAGCGGTGGTTGGTAACTGGTGATAAAATTATTTTTTAAGCAAATTTAAAAACAAATCGCTACCTCTTTTCCGAACGGTAAAGTGACACACACACACACACACACACACACACACACACACACACACACATATATATATATATATATATATAACATCAACGACGAAATTATTCGTACAACCATCGATTGAATATTTTTATCCATTTCACAGAATCTAATGCCAGTATGATCCCAGGGTTTTCGTATGTTAATACCGCGTACATTACATCCTGCATGCCTTCTTAAATAATGAACTATTCCTTTTTGAGTGTGTGGAAAAACGATAGACATATCAATAACGCTTCTTGTTTTCAGTGAGAAAATAAAGAAAGAGAGAAAGAAATGGAAGATAGAAGAGGCGATAACACTCATTCAATGAAATGGAATAAATTGACCATTTTAAATGTTTTCTTTTGATCTCCCTTACTTATTAACATAGCGACCAACATTCATATTTATGTTTGGTATTAGCGTTTTGTTAAAGTTGTTAAGCGCCAATATTTAATGATGCGATAAATGAATTTCTACGGATATTTTATTGTCGTAGAACTTGCCTTGAGCTTATTCACTCATTAACTTAAGAATTAAGATTCATCAAAACATTCAAATAAAAAAATAATGAAATCATCACGGGTATATATATATATATATATATATATATATATATATATGTATGTGTGTGTGTATGTGAGTGAAAAATGTGTGTATATGAATATAAATAAATAAATAAATAAATATATATATATAATTATTTATATATTATATACGCAGTACTTTATTAGAAAGCGCTCAATATCAGAGACAGAGCTAACATATTTGGTTGGATTGATGTGAGTTTGTGACCCTGGGTTCACGCTTTTGTCTGACGATCGCAAAGCGTGAAACCAGGGTCTAAATACATCAATCAATCAAAATCTCTATATATATATATATATATATATATATATATATATATAATTAATAAACAATAAAATTCAAATTCATTCAAGGGGAATAGCCTATTTCAGCAGACGAAGATAACAGTCGTCTGTCTTATCAACCTCGGTGTGGGCTGAGTTCGTGGCAGAAATAGAAATTTAACTGAGAAAGAAAAAAATCAACAGTCACAAAACTAATACAGAATTTATCCAATTTAATGTTTCAGTCAGACGAAAGGCACGAGACAGGCGTCAGAATTGGGTGGAAGGTATTTGTCTCAAAGAGAATTTTTATAAAATTAAACCCGAGTATTAAGCTTATGGCATTAATTTTATGTTATATGAAGAAGGTATATTTTTTGCACATTACTTCATATATTCAGATAAGAAATTATATATCTTTTCGTAAAAGTTTAATGAGAAGATTCAGTCAAAAATAAAAAAAAACAAAACAAAAAAAAAACATCAGAATTTATCAACGTGTTTGGCCCGTACACCTCCTGCCATTCAATATTTAATTTCTGTTCGTGTTTGATCAAGAGCGCCATTTTGTTTCGCCTGATTTTGCTCTTGCGTGTATTATCTGCATTCAATGTGTGAACGGAGACACAATTCGTGAATTTTGTAACAGTTGAGTCGCCATTATTTCGTGAAAAACTGAAATGGTACTTCTGAAAATCAGTGAAAATTGAAGATGTGAACGTTAATCGTTTGAAATAACTTTATTTTACAAATCTATTTATAGAACAAATACTGATTTTACTCTGATTAAAAGACACAAATTTGGAACATCACAGTGAAATGATAGTTCAGCCCACAGCTGTAATGGTCTGTTAAGCCGGTTAATTATACCCATAAGTATCTACACACACACACACACACACACACACATATATATATATATATATATATATATATATATATATATATATATATATATATGCACATTATATTATATTATTATTAAATAATATAAGATAATTTAAACTTATTTTCATGATGACATTTAAATATGATTTCGTTCCTTTGTTTTAAAAGCTGGCTAGTTTTTTTAAAATTTGATTATTCAAATTTTTTCTTACATGCATATCTTACATCTATTTCTGAAGCCGTTGGTGGTTTGAGATTTACCTATAATCTTTTATTCAATCTTTGGGGAGAAGTTTCTATCCTTTAATTCCCAGAAATAATTAGAAAGATCTGTTTGGTGCTTTAGATAAGGGTCAGAGAAAGAATGCCTGTGATTATATAGTCTCTGCTTCCAGATTCCGGCGGAAATTCCGATGTATACATTTTTATTATTTACATTATCTTTAGGGAAAATGGTTGCTTGATATACAACATTTTCGGATTTTTGTATTCTTCCAACTGGGCAGTTGTTTTCGACTCTACAATTAAAAGAGGGCTTGCTACCTGTTTGGTTATTGTTATAAAATTTGTTTAATATTTTATTATTGTGTGAATTAATAATAATGTAGATATTATTTGTGTATGAGTAACTAATTTTTAATTTTTTTAATATTAAAAATCTTACTAAGTGGTTTATTTCGGTTAGAATGTTTGTCAATCAATTTCAGAAAGTATTAACCGATATTTATATGGGATAGCTGGCAAAAAGTAGTGTTAAACCATATAACTATTTTTTTTCGTAGTCAGGTTCTATTTATTTTAGTGTCTTTTGGGGATCCCAGGTAAAACAATTTTTGTTTAAAGCAACTTTTTTTTTGAGAAAGTATTATAAAGTATTTCATTTTCATCAAAAATTTTATTATTGGAAGATAATTTATTGATTCTAGCATTTCGAGTGGTAGGAATTTGTTTAATTTTTTTATAGTGATGATTGGAGTTAATATTAATATAGATTGGAGATTCATTATCTCTGTGATAAGATTTAAATGTGTTATTCGAAAAGTTTAAATTTATATCTAAAAAACTTAACTATTTTAAGAGTCGATGAAATTTCTATATTGAACCCTTGAGTTTGAAAGCCCTGATGATTTTCTTTTGTATATAAGAAGATAGCGGATCATTACTATTAGGGATAACAATAAGTCCATCATCTCTATATAGACCGACCTATTTAGGGTCAATGATCCTACTAACGTTTTTTAAAATATAGATGCCCACTAAATCTGCAATTTTGAATGGAGACATATGTACCCATAGGAACATCGAAATTATCATAGTGACTTTTAATCAAAGTGGAATTATTCTTAGTTAATAATGACTTTCTACAAGTTAATATAATCTTGAATTCATCATCCGTAATTTCTTCCGATATTATAAAATGGTCCCATAATATTAAAAATAAAGAGAAGGTCACATGTATTTCATCCATAATTTCTGCATAGTTTTAGCAAAATTCATACATTTTAATAACAGATCTTTAAATACGGAGGAGTAGAAATCTATTATATCAAATTGAATAAATGTGGCCTTTAATATTTAAACAGGTCGGTCTCCTCTTTATATATATATATATATATATATATATATATATATATATATATAGAGAGAGAGAGAGAGAGAGAGAGAGAGAGAGAGAAACAGAGACAGGGACAGACAGAGAGACAGAGACAGACAGAGAGCAATTGTATTTTTGTACATTTTTGGTTGAAATGCCCGTACCTTTTAATTTCACCAGGTCTAGAGTGATAGGTAGGTTTATTTCCTCTAAACTGATAACGTCAGATGACAGTGCATTTTTTTATTACAATAGTGGATTGCTTGAAAGAAAAATGCACGAAAACTTAAAATAGCTGAATATTACTTAAAAGTGTACTCTGTTTACTTTTTGATCCATGGACTTCAGCACTGAATCATGAGCATTGACAAGGAAGATTATGTCGAAGAAAATTCTTTCTGCCTTATATTATACTATCAATATGCTCTTTTGTGATATACTAAAACTCTAATCTTTCATGTATGTATGATCACATGATACAGCTTAAACGACACATAATACTCCAACCAATGTCTTTTTCCTCTGCAATGTCAAATTTAATAAAAATTAAACGCTCTTTTCTTGCGTTAGAGCTGGTTTTCTGTTTTTACGGAATTTTTAGCAGGGAATTCAGTGTTTGTTTTCGGTACACATTATTATGTCAATTTGCGTATATAAACAAACAGATTGCATATTATATTCCAACTATTATGTGTGAATAGGAGGCACGGTGGATAGCGGCTCGGATTGTGAAATCGGAGAGCCGAGTTCGAATTCCAGTCGAATCCATTACATTCTCTCTCTTGGGAAAGTTATGAATCCTCTTCTTAACCCCCCCCCCCCCCGGACAGACTTTGCATAGGAACTGGTCGACCCCAAGGAAAAAAGTCTACCTATACTGCGGGAAAAATCTGCCTCTACTGCAGGAAAATATCTGCCTATCGAAAGATACATGATTACCTAAGCGTGTATCTCGCATGGCACATATCTAACTGATTATGTGTGAGAAAAATAATAAATATTCATGATACATTATCACAACATTATTAAATATATTTGAATATACATAAAGCAATATATTTATACAATTCATTACACTACATTAGTACATTTTTATAAACAAATATCTCGGATGTTTGGCAAATATTTGATAAGGGAAATGCTATGTTGGTGTGTCATTGTAAAACGTAATCTATATGGGGAGAAAATTGTTGCATGACTTGATGGTAAATAAATACGTACATGTATGCATAAATGGCACGTGTCTCAAATAACCTCGGACAAATAAGTTCAGCTTCAAGCCGGAGAATGGGCGAAGGAAAACAACTGGCGCCTCATGACCTGTAGCTTCGTGTTGATGGAGCTCGACAGGCAGTTCCTCTATGGGAAGGAAAACCCCGATTTAAAACCTCTGCTGCCTTGCAGTGATATCTAAACACGGAAAAGACTACGGAAGTAAATCCAGACAGAAAACACGATATCGGGATATAGACTGTCAACATTGGTAAGTTTGGATCATGTCGGTACGATCCAGACTGGGTATATAGACATGATAGCGTATAGCCTCCATATATATATATATATATATATATATATATATATATATATAATGTGTTATCAAAATTATTTTAAAATTTAATCGTGAAAATTGCAACTACTATAGACTATTTGGTATCATAGTAAAAAAACACGGAAAATTGTTTCATCGAAGCGATTTTCCATCGCGTACTGTTTGATAGATATTGTCTTCAACAATAATGGTGAGAACCAAGTTGGAGCACTGTTATCATATTTGGGCGGCAGCTGCCCTTATAACATTCTCCATCATTGCTATAGTTAAAAGCGCCTCCAAGCTCTTGTAGGTAACCAATTATTCTCCACTCACCAACCTCTCTCCCACTAGCTGGATGTGGCAAGCCTCTCTCTGTACTACCGTTACTTCCACGGAAGGTGCACGGATGAACTACATTCCCTAGTTTCCCCAAGTCAAACCTTCACGCCAGCCATGCCATGCCATGCCACTTACATAGTAGCAAATCACCCACGTTCTCTCCGTATTCCATCGGTAAGAAGTAAGTTCCACTGGAGCAGCTCCTTCCCGTGAACCACTGCTTTGTGGAACAGACTCCCAAAAGCATGTTCCCCCAACCAATCACTTCATCTTAATGTAGTGGCTGAGTGGAGTGGGGGGGGGACATTAATCTTAATCTTAACCTGTTCAAGTCTAGGCTTAACCGTTATCTTCCACTCCTATACGCACTAATGGCCTGCTAACGTAACACTTGTATGCCCGTCCCCCCCAGGCCTTGTAAAGGGTAAACCTTATTGTAAGAAAAATAAAGAATATATATCCTTATTTCCTTATAGTAAATCTGCTATGGAACAGAACTTTTAAAGAATAGTAATTGCAAAGAAATTGTTGCTAAGAATCAGAAAGAGACGGGTAAGATTTTGGTAAGTTTAATAAAGAACGAGGAATCAGTGAAAATAAAGCCTGCGGGACGTACTGAAGGCAACAAAAAAAACGAAAAGAAGTGTTGAAAAATAGAGAGTAATGTGGTTGCGTTAAAAGGACCACCAAGACGAAAAGGTGTCGTAAAGGAGCAAGGAGTTACTTAGAACAAAAGAAAGAGGCAGGAAGTTGTGGAGACTCGTGAACGGGTATGGTACAGAGAGGTTGAGAAAAGCAGTGGAACGTAGGTACCAATATAACCTCGGAAAACCGTTTTGTAAGTGTACCTGGTTCAATACCTGCTGGGCGTCTATTATATTGGTCTTGTGTTCGATTCTGTTAAATATTCACTACTTTGGCCGAGGTTAAATTGACTGATTATATTCATAAAAGGCACCTCCCGTTGGTTAACAATCATGTCATATAACATTGTGTCTTGAGTTTGACTCTCACTTGGAACATTACTATTTTGCCCAAGCGAAAGACTACAGTAACTTATATGAATTACAAGGCTCTTCGACAAATTATTTAAAATGCGTTTATAAATTTAACTTTACATATATATATGCGGGTGCATGTGTGTTTGTGTGTGCGCATGTGTGTGATAAAGAGAGGGAGAGCGTTTGTGTGCTTGTGTATTTGGGGGGGGGGTGCTCACTGACGTGCCATTACGAAATGCCTGTATGGCTTTGTGCATGATTGTGTCTGTGTGTTCGCGTCTCAGAGCGTTGGCTCGCCAAATGCATTTTGTGTTATTCATTTCGATTTGGCAAAAAATTAAATAAATAAATAAAGTATAAAAAGAAAGATTTTTATGCGCATCACCAACAACGACAAATACGCAAAGAGAAGAACAAAGAAGACATGGTTTGAATAATTAAGACAATATATATTGAAAGAAATATTATTGGAATTAAAAATATTGATGATAATATTAATAACAAAAATACAAAGATACAAGCGTCATCAGTATCAAGTTGCACGAGCCACGAAATAACCACATCTAATCTCTTCAACGTATAAAACTTAACTCACTGAAATAACTTTCTATCTCTCAAACTTTTTCACGCCAGTTTTAACCAGTCAAAAAGGACTTCCTTTGTTTTGTCTACCATCAGACCTTAAGATCAAAACTGAGGAAGTCAGAGAAAAATACAATTCTTTAAAAAACAATAGACGGTAAGACTATTATTTAACACTAGTGCACTATGCAAGATTTCCCCCAGATCAACGAATTCAATAAAATCCAATGAGTACTCGGAGAGAAGCATAATGAGTACTCGGAGAGAAGCATAGGAAAACTTAAAAGTATCAAGTATTATTGTTACAAAGTGAACAATAAGCAATAAACTTGATAGAAGTCAACTAAGATCGCGTTCTCCACTACTATTGAAGAAACATAGGAATACACGGTTAAAATTTGTTCGTGGGCATAAGAATAATTGTTTTATAGACAGATGAAGCAAAAATTGAATTATTTGGGCGTAATTCAAGGACTCGCGTTTGAAGAAAAGACGTTTCAGCCTTTGTACTGAAGAACACACTCTAAACGGTGAAATTTGGGGATATGTTGCTGTTAATGGTACGGGTAATTTAGAGGTAATACGAACCTAACATTCAACTAATTTACCTAAATCTAATTGATCTTAAGGTTAAATCCTCCATAACTTATTAATAACATTAAACCCTTATGGTCTAAATACTATTTACTGTGAATCTCAGGAAAACACACTTGTTGCTAACATACGAAGCACTCCATATTGCGAACTGACATTTAGTTACAGACAACGAAAGGATCGAGCCATAAATAAACTCCAACTGAAGACGACTTCCCTCGTAATGAGATACCTCAATGCCAACCCCAGATCCTTATCATGAATAAGACATCTTTTGGACGAGGAATGATATTGAAAATAAATTCAAATCCCTACTTCGAGACAAACACTTAAGAGCTGAAGATGGCTGGGTTCAGGACCAGCTTGAAATAGGCTATACTCATGTTGAGGTAATTTGTTTTTTTGAACTAAAATATATATATATATATATATATATATATATATATGTGTGTGTGTGTGTGTGTGTGTGTGTGTGTGTGTGTGTGCGTGTGCGTGTGCGTGTGTGTGTGAAAATATATAGAAAATAGGAAAGAACTCGTTAGGTAAATAATCCAAAGTTCTTTAGTACTTTGTTATTATTTTAAAAAAAGCAGTGATCGATACAAAAGTAGAGCCTAAATATAATTATCTATTTAAAAATATGATTCCTTCGCTACATAAGAGTTCTCATGTTTCAAAACAAGAGCCGAAAACTTCAATATTATTATTTCAATTAAATTGAATGAAAGTACCAAGCTCTGTTCCATCTTCAAGCAAAATTTTTGGAATAGTTATTTATTCGTACTTATGTACAAAATGTGGCACAAGGCCAAAAAGGGGATTGGGGAAGGACGGTCTTCTTCTGTCTTAATTCTAAACTTAGCTATACGCAAACACGGACCCAAACATACCAACAATATTCCTATCACCAAAACAACACATTCTCTCCTACATTTCTTACTACGTCCACCATCTTGAAGCATATTCACTATTAAAATTACAGTGGTAACAGCTAGAGCAATTATTTAAAAAAAGAAGGGCCGTAAGGATTAATAATATGTATCAATATCTCAATTACATTCAAAGAGGTCAAGTCAGGGTAAGGGCTGGGGTGTCTAAATTTAAAACGAAAGATGACATCGTCTAGTCTGGTTAACCGTTAAGTGTCTATGGAGATATATTTATTTTTTTCTTTTCTTTTATTTCCTGAAAGGGTTTTATGTAATTAAAACTGTCATAATTAGCTAACATTTATTTTTTTGACGACTTCATGAAGGTTCTGTGTGTGTGTGTGTGTGTGTGTGTGTGTGTGTGTGTGTGTGTGTGTGAATGGATATGAGTGGCCGTCGGTTCCACGCTTATGCGTTCCTCAGACTTACTTTCAACTAAATGTTAGCTTTATTTATTAAAAATATGATTCCTTCGCTACATAAGAGTTCTCATGTTTCAAAACAAGAGCCGAAAACTTCAATATAATTATTTGAATTAAATTGAATTAAAGTACCAAGCTCTGTTCCATCTTCAAGCGAAATTTTTGGAATAACTAATTCTTTAAATTTACGCGTTTTTTATAAGCATATTCATTATTAAAATTAAAATTACTATGGTAACAGCTAGAGTAATTATTTAAAAAAAGGGGCGTAAGGGTTAATAATTTGTATCAACCCTACACTTAAATTAGACAAAAATAGTGAATAATTATGTGATTGTAGAAACCATGAAAACTGCCCATTGGAAAATATATGCCGCGTAAAATCTGTGGTATACCTGTGTAGTATCTCATCCATTGAGAGTCCTAATACTAATATGATATACATTGGGTCTACGAAGAATGAATTTAGAACCAGGTGGAGACAGCATAAAAGCTCCTTTAACAATATTAATAATAAAAATCAGACATCTCTATCTAAATATTTTTGGCATTTGAAGGAAATGAATAAAACACCTAAAGTAAAATGGAAAATTATAAATAAAACTAGAACTTGTAAAACTTGGGATGACCCATGCCCTTTATGCCTACATGAAAAACTACACATTATCAAGTTTCTAAATAATGAAAATTTATTAAACAATAGACATGAATTAACTGATTTTGTCATCATCAAATTTTCGCATTGAATAATTGCCATAAAAAACAAACAAACAATAAAATAATAAATACAAATTTTAAACTCCATAGTCTAAATAAAAAAGTTTAAAAACCCTACCCAATCATATATATATATATATATATATATATATATATATATATATAAACCCTTTATGAAGTCGTCAAAAAACAAAAACAAATGTTAGCTAATTATGACAGTTTTATATACATAAAACCCTTTCAAAAAATAAAATAAAATAAAAAAAAAAATCTCCATAGACTAGACGATGTCATCTTTCGTTTTAAATTTAGACACCCCAACGCTTACCTTGATTGACCTCTTTGAATGTAACTAAGATATTGATACAAATTATTAACCCTTACGCCCCTTTTTTAAATAATTGCTCTAGCTGTTACCGTAGTAATCGTATTTTTTAAATAAATAATTATATATATATATATATATATATATATATGGGTATGGTAAAATACATTCGTATACGCACATATACATGCACGGACATATATATTTTACTCATGTGTTATAAAAGCAGTGCTCAATTTTATATAACAGTGATATTAAGTACTGGTGATTGTGCAAACACATGAAACTCCGACTCGTGCTATTGACGTGGGATATTATGTGTATTCACTAGCATATATATATATATATATATATATATATAATGGACGCTCCCGTCGGTTTCAACGCATGAGGCTCTGACGGCTTATTGATTCAGTTATGAAAGTTTGTGCGATAATCTTAAGTGGCATTTAAGACCCGATAGTGATTTACAATTAGGCTACATATGGAGCAAGTGTGGAGATTGTGAACTGAGATCACTGTTAGATTGGCTAATCTTTTAGATCTTGCTCTCGCTTCTTGAAGATGATTCAGACAAGCAGATTGAAAATTGCCGAATCCACTAAATCACGTTGATCTCTACCCGCTCCAAAGCTTCAGCGCTCAAGGGTGTTATGTGGTATATTGACTCCTGACAAGTTGCTTTTCAGCTTGTCTTTGTATTTTAGCCATGGGCGTCCTACATTCCTATAGCCCTGATCTAAGTGGCTGTACATTAGGATCTTGGGTATCCTGTCATCAGACATTCTCAAGACATGGCCTGTCCACCGTAACTGAGACTGTATCATAAAAGTCTCCATTCCTCCAATATTACACATTGTTGAATATATATAATTATAAAAATGTTATTGGTCGGAATTCAATTACACCAGGAAACAGTCGTATTAAAAAGTGCTCAATATACAGATAAAGAAAATTAAGCATATATATATATATATATATATATATATATATATATATATATATACCCAATACATATACATTGTCAGAGGACCGGATGACGTAGCGTCTATTCTAACGTAATTTCAACGAAGAAATAAATTGAATAACATATGTATTTCTCCTTTTCTCCTCAGTAATTTTATAATTTTAAACTTAATAGTGATTAAATTTGGATTTTAAAATTTGCAGTTTTTAATTTTAATATCAAATTTTATCATATAATTTAATAATTATTGGTTAGAATAAATTCTTTTTAATATTACCTGTATTTTAAAGATCTGAATAGCTATTATAACATGACTTCGTTGCCAGGCTTTTTGAATTTTCCTATAATTCTATTTTGATTGGTCATTCTAGCTTTTGTAACAACGTTTTCCCCTTGCAAAGGATCGTTAATTAATTTGAAACTTTTAAAACCATTTGTTTTGCATTCAACATCATCACTTGATAAGACACCGGGGGTGTTGAAACGAAATGGCTATTTTT
Source organism: Acanthosepion pharaonis (assembly GCA_903632075.3). Lineage (NCBI taxonomy): Eukaryota > Metazoa > Mollusca > Cephalopoda > Sepiida > Sepiidae > Acanthosepion > Acanthosepion pharaonis. The sequence continues at coordinate 2,880,051 of CAHIKZ030002777.1, forward strand.
GTAGTGATTTTATAACATGTTTACGTTATAAATTTTTTTGAAATAAATAATTATATATATATATATATATATATATATATATATATATATATATATATTTCATTAAAGACGACAGATAAGTTACTACGATTAAACTTTATTTAATTTTTCTTTTTCTCGAACAAGTGTTTTCTTTTTTGGACCCTGAGAGTGTCTAATGAAGCTGTGGTTAGATACGTATAATGTAAGGCGTCTTGATAGGCATGTAGTCGTATGACCGATGTAATTATTTATGAATTCGGTTTGATCAGGAACTCCTGAGTCAAAATTCGCAAATAATTGATATGTAATGTTTCACGGTAGATATGAAAATAGTTACAAGTGTATACCGACTGTTCAACCGGTGGCTGGGCTTTAAGACATTTTCTCTACCCCCGGTAAAGCGGTGGTCAGGGTACAAATGTTAAAGTGCATTTGAACTCATGATGTTCGTTCGTTGTAATTTTGATGTGTTGTAATTTTGAGGTTTTGAGGCTATATGCAATTTTTTGTATTAAATAATTCATTTGATTTTTGTTCGGGTCATTTGGGGTTGTGTATATCGTTATATTTCTAAGTGAAAATTAATCTTGTTGGTAATTTTTATTCATGTTATTTATAACTGTATTTTCACTATCATTGTTATTTACTTGGGGAGAAATAGTCTAATTTGGTGGTCTATAAGGTGGTTAGGCAAGCCAATGTTAATTAGTGTCTGTTTTACATTATTGAGTTCTTTAAGGAGGAATAGTCAGGAGGATGGATTCTGGCATGCTCAATAAATAGTTACATCGGTCACACGCACACACACACACATACACGCACACATTTCGTTTAGCAAATTGATGATGATGATGATATACCAGTTATTAGCCCAACCAGCTCTCTTCATTATTTTTCTATAAGAGACTATAATAAAAAAAAAACATGTTGAAATCGCTACGCAAAAGCTTTCATGTTTCAATACTATGATTGTATTTCTTCAGACGATGGTAAGTAACTGGTAATTAAATGATTTTAAGGCAATTTAAAAAGAAAGTGTCACCTCTTTTTCGAAAGTTAAAGCGGGGTAAGCATAAGGTCAGAATTAAAAATAGACTTGTGGGTATGTCTTGATTAACCAATTAAATGTCAGATCTACGCTAAATAGGAAGGTAAATAAATAAATATATATATAATCAGAACATAAGGTGCATATAGTGCTGGTTTTAATAAAACAGTGCTTGATGAGTCTATACCCAACACGTGAATATTCGTTGTGCATGAAACTTGGAGCCGTGCTACCGGTGAGGGATATGTATATTTATTAATATATATTATACATTTCATATAGATATATTTGATATCTAATTTTAATATTCTTACAGACACACACACAGGGGCACGCACAAAATTATATTACAAAAACACATTCAATACAAGGCTCAAGAGCCATCCACAGTAGGGGGTTACTGTGTTGTGTTGTATGACCGTATGAAAAGGCAAGAAGTGAAGTTCTTGGGAAATGCTGGAAAGATAACAGCTAATTCTAGAGTTGAAGCGGTCAAGATTGTTGTGATTTGGAATATACGAGCGAATAAACAGACTTTAAATGAAACAGAGAAGCCGATCCTAAACAGATAACAAGGAATGAACTTCTACTTCTGTTTTGTTCAAAAGATTGGGGAGCAGTTTGAACAGGACGATACGTGAACCTATCTTTCTATTTTGTTATTATTTGAAAAAAAATGTTGCGCCCCCCCTCCTCCGAAAAAATTCCAAGAAATTGTATTATTGCATTTTCTCTTAGTATTTATTCCAGTGAACAATATAATGAAAATAGGTGAACATACGAGCATCAGAAATCGTCAGAATCAAAGATGGCGTCTTCCGCCATATTGAACATCGACTAATCTTTTGAAGTTGATAACATAGAGGGTCGTGTAATACCATTTAATTTTAAGGGGTTTTAGCGTGTGAGGAATTCATTTCTGGGGTTAGTTTTTGAATATAGGGTTAACTTTAAGGTAAAATAAGAGGTCAAATATCAGACTAAGAATATATTACCATTGTTTACAAGTTGTGAAAGATGGAACCAGTCTTTTCAATAATTTCAGATTGCAATATGTTGGCATGATTAGAATCCTAGCATCAGTCTTACAGTATCCCAGACCTTCACAATAGCCATGGCTAGGGAAGAAGGGAAGTGTCTCTCCAGTCCTTGCAACGCCGTGGGAGAGTTATGGCCTAGTTGCCGTCCATATATGTATTTAATGAGACATTGCAGTTTTAACTACCCTAAAACTTAAATATGTTCTATATACGAAAGAAAGCATTTTTAGCTTGGTTGCTACTTGGAAAATTTTGAGCATTTCTCAGAATTCAAGATGGTAACTTCCACCATATTGAATATTGATTTCCTCCTAGCCCCTGTCATATAGAGGTCAATAGACTCCTGAAAGTCTGGCTGGATATTGATCAGACAAAGTCATATCTTCAACTAGGACTACCTATTTACCTCCTCACTAAAACCGTTCTTGGCATCCCCAAATAATAAGTAAGTCATTCTCTTCGTTTCACTTATCACGACAACAGTGTAATTTTATAAAGAACGTTTATTTCAGACCTTCCAAATGAACGCATATGAAGAATCATGTGTCTTCCCAGAATGCAAAGCAACAGAAAGTGAGGGCTATATCGTAATCACCCAGAAAGGCGCCAACAGTATCAGAGTGTCGAGAGAGGTGGCCTTATTATTATGGATCCTTGGACTAAGGTCTGCAACACGTGTCGTTTGAATTACACTAACATAAATGACATTGGGAAACATAAGAAAGTTAAGTTATATCTTATGATAGCAAAGGGCACTACTTAAAGTAAACCCAGTGCAGATTACAATGAATATAGCTTTGTTAGAACAGAAACTATTGTGGATAAGATACTTCTGAATTGTAAAGCACGTAACCATAACTGGGCCTTTATACTAAGGAGTCTGGTGTGAGTACTTAGCTCAAAACCGTAATGCAGCAGACTATGTGTATCATCATTCATGTGATATAAGTTGTCGTACATTCCGTAACATTCCCGCCCAATATAGGTGAGAACCAAACAAGAAGAAGAGAAAGAAAGTTGGAAGGGCTACTAATAATGACTAGGAACAAGCTTTTCTGAGAATGTGTGCCTATTTTGAGGACAATGATGAAGAAGAATTTACTATCGCAGATCTTGCTAATAAAATGAAAGAGTATTTGAATAATAATGAACCTAGTGCATATAACAGTATCTCAAGTCTAAATTACTAACACACTATGTTGATTCGTTTTACGTGGTTGACGGTGGGTGCTACATCATATTGTGACCTTTCAAAAAAAAAATCAAGCACGATTCTGTGGGACTATTTCTTGAAGCGAAATGATGACAAAGAAGCTCAGGAGCAAGCAATAACAGAAACTGCAACAAAGCTTAGGAAAAGTTATATAAAATCTGTTATAGAGTCTGTCATATGTAAATATCCAAAAGCCTCAGATTTGAAAATGGGGGCAGCATTTGTGTATATTCCTCCCATTTGTGTATATTCCTCAGCATCTCCAGGTCAGAAAGGTCTCCAAGCATAGGCCGGGCAGTTCGCCCCCAAAAAACAGTCACAGATCCGCTACAGCTAGGACTGGCTGTACAAATTCACCACAAATTCCGATCTCGATTCCTGATTGACATTACGTCTGCCATGGGCTATTGCCTTTCATATTCAGAATAGCCCCGGATGTTTTAGTTGATCAAAAAGTTCTAAGTGAAATGATGATCTTATTTGCTGTAGATCATGTTGACCACAACATTGCGACTATAGATGGGAAGGGTACAGTTCCATGGAATGAGGATGATTGCAGTTGTAACCGCTGGTAGGCAAGTCAGCTACACTGTTCCAAGGAAAAAAAAATATGTGTGCTGGACATTAATAATGAGACCAAAATTCCAATCAAAGAATACGGCTTATCAAAGCACACCTCACGCAGCATCAAATTCTTACCCCTGCCATTGCTGACTGATGAAGACCAAAGAATTGATCTTCTATGGATATGTCCTATTTCATGTTCAAGTACCATATTGACAGGGAATGATGCACACACAGAACAGTGTGCAGTTCTTACCAATGATCAATATGAACTCTGGAGACAAAACGAACATCGTGTCCACTCTGGAATTCATCTCCAAGCGTATGGCAAAGCACAAAATTTCAACTATAGTCACATTTGACCAGTCTCTCCTTTGGAAAGCTTCTGGAATAGTAAATGACCCTGAAAGCAGTAATCCAGTAAGGGATGTCATCTTGTTGCTTGAGAGCTCCCATACACTGATAAATCTGCTGGGGCTATTGGTACATTGATGGTGGGAGGTGGACTTAAAGCTATCTTAGGACTATCTTTGGAGGAAATGTTGTGATACATATTATTTCAGGAAAGACCATGCAGCGTGCACTTCGTAGAGATCTTCTGCTGACCTAATCATTTTCCAAGATCATTGACAGTGATTTGTGAGCCTTATCCAGGAAATTGAACAATTATATTGTAAAGCTGAGAATGGTGAAATAGAGATTGACAAAGTGCTTGGGTCTGATTCTATGACAAAAATGATTCATGCAATAGCATCTAAGGTATCTGATCTTTCTGACAAATCAAAAACCAGCAAACTGTGGTTGAACTATCAGAGACTGTCGGGAGTATCCAGGGAACTCATAGTGGCTGATCGCTCAGGATCATGGAAAATGCTCATCCATTCAGTAGAAGATTGTTTACCCATATATTCCGTCTATATCTCCAGAAAATGAACGCTTTGCAGGCTGAAAACCTTGATGTCTTTCAGAGGTTCATGCGTGGTTACCATACCATCCGGCGTAGTGACAAGTTTGGGGCAGATCTGAGTTGTGACTTGGTCATCGAGAAGAGGCTTAGGAGGTCACTAAAAAGTACGGGTAGGTTAAAAAGAGGTAGTGGGATATCCGAATACCAAAGGGTTATCTGGACAATGTCTTCACCTGTATTCTCCTTCTACAACCATGTAATGCAGGATTTTTGTGGAATGCAGCATACCACTGGCGAAAAACACAAGGAATCAACTACTGCGATAAAGACGCTCTGACAAAAGTTGCATCGGGGCTTAAACTCTAAAACCTTGAGGGGACAACATTGGGTAACATCATAACGAGGCTTAATGCTGCTGATGTTGTGTATGTGCATGAAATGTTCACCATTGTTGTCAAAATGGAAGGCCGGGTTATATTTTCCTATTCACACAAATGCAACTTTAACGCAAAACACTGGCAACGCCAAAGGCTATCAAGGAGGCTGAAGACAGAACAATCGATTCAGCCTTTTTATTTCAGAGGTTCTTCGTAGTGCCGCAGATTTTTGAGCTAGAATTAGGTGAGGTGATGAAGTATGAACTTTCTTCACAACCATCCTCTTTGCTTGAAGATAAGCATTGGCAACAAAAGCCCGACAAGTCCACCCTTCTCGAGGAAACATGCTAGTTCTGTGTAGGGTGCTATCCTCCAGTGTATTCCCAAAATTGAGCACTATGTTTGAGATGGGCAACCCCTTCAAAGGCTGGATTGGACTGAAGGAAGCATCTAGAGTTCAATTGATGATACTTATGCATCTTTCACCGCGGAACGGTCTGGAGAAGCAACTGTGGTCTTCGACGTATTTGAGAGACATAATCCCAAGCACAACACCCACCACGAGCATGGGAAGATTACTGCTGTGGAATATACATTCAATATTACAGAGACAACAACATTTGTTGGAAAGAAGGAGGACTTCTTTTCCAATGAAAGGAAAAAGTCGTTGATTAATATTATGACAGTAAAATAGAGGCAACAAAACTGCACCGTCATACACGCAAGGAAGATGCAGATGTGGAAATTGTAAAAGCTATAATTGCTATGTCATCCAAAAAATCAACTCTCCTTATCGGTGAAGACACAGATGTGTTGATACTGCTTTTGTACCTTGGTGAATTTGGCAGCATGGAACTCTTCTTTCGATCCGACAAAGGAAATTCACATATGTACAATATTAAAACTTTGAAAGCTTTTCTTGGGAATGATGTTTGTACTGGCTTGTTGTTTGCAACACTATTTTGGTCTTACAAAGTTGTTCCCATATTTTCTGTACTCCATGCAAAGATCAAATGCTCGAGAAAGTGCTGGGTGTAAGACAATGATGTCATTATTTAATGAGTCCGTGTCTGACTCATTACCATCACAGCATAGTTTAGCTACCTTTGCAAGAACATGGCTGTTTCAAAGACATTCGTCACACCAGAGCGTTTGCGCCCAGAAACTTGGCTACAAAACCTGACTCAAGGCTAACGTATCTCTAAGTCATGGAATAAATGGGTACAAATGAAAAACTACACCCTACAAGATGGGGATGGACTATTCAAAGGGGAAAATTCGTGCTAATAATGATGGACATCTTGTTTAGCATGATTTATTGTAACTGTTCAATTGGATGAGAAACAATTAGGTGTAGTTCTAAGAAGTATGGCGTTGACTGCAGTGTCGTCTGTGGACATTGCCAGGATAACACATGTCTAAATATGAGCCATAAACCAATTCTAGATGAAAATGAGGACTGAATGTCAGGATTTCTTGTCAAATAATGCAACAGGGAAAATTTGCTCAGCTTACCGTCAGAGACGACACGGTACACTGAATAGCGTAATTGTATAACTGGACGGCAAGACATCTATCAACTGAAACGGTACATTGTTAAATGGGTTAATTTTTATTTTGAAATAGAACTATGTGTGTTATAATATATGTGCAGATATTGGGTATTCTGGTGCAGTGGCGGCCATCTATTTTGACGTCATATTTAGACACTTTTTGATATGCCTATGTTGGTCTATTTTTTATATATTGTTCACTGGACTAAATACTATAAGAAAATGCAATAAATCTGTTTCTTATTCAGCAAATTGATCTGACGATATTGAGAGAGAAAATATAAATAAATAATTAGTGAATAAAATTTCAGAGTTCGGGTGGAGATATTAGAAAGCTAGAAGTAGAAAAGCTAAAATCAGATTTTAAAAGGAACCTGAAACCCAATCCTAAACAGGTAACAAGGGATAAACGTCTACTCTTGTACAAAGGACCGAAGAGGATTGTGAAATGGACGATAGGTGTTTGTAGGGGAGTTTACTTGTGTATGCATAAATGTGCGTATATTAAATATATATTTCTATGTGGATTAAAATGCACACCTTTGCATTTATGTAATTTTCTGTTAACTTGTCTTTAGACTAATTTGCTAAAAAATTATTTCTGTTTTTTCCAAGATCTTTCAGTCACCTCTTATTTTCATGCGGAAGTCTACAACTACAGATTGCTGCGAGGTGTCCGGTAACACAACGAATGGAATTACCAGCAAAATAAAGGTCTGCTCATTTGGTCATTTCAAAGAACCGCACGTGTACCAAAAGTTGAGAGATCCAACATTCTTGAAAGATTGGCATAACACTGCCTCATCCCGTTGCCCGCATCCATATTAAATATTCACCGTTTCTTTACAGAATAAAAACAATCTATCTATAATGCAGAGATGCATCAACGATCATTTAACCACATGATCAATTAAATATATGTATTCTTTAAGCATTTCACCCCAAGCAAAGTTGGAGTACCACTAGTACGCAAGGGGCTAAAAAGAGTGTAAATAAAGAATAAGAGTAGGATGAGGAGGGGTTGAGGAAAGAATATTAAGAAGAACGGGGATCAAGGCAACAAAAGATGTCGATTGACATTACATTTAAAGATTGAAGATTATAGTTATCACGGAAGCAATTAAGAGAAAAGGATTTCCACTGCCAGGAAGTGCGAGAGAACTCTGTTGAAGTAGAAGAGGCAGTTACATTTGACAGTAAAAGGGTGAGACCGAGATGCCAACCTAGTAGCACGCTTAAATTCCTGCGGTCGGGGCACCAGAGCTGATGCCAAAAAATATGTATAGAAAAGACAAAGGGAAGCCACATTAGGTCCGTGAGAAAGTGACCGTTGTCGAGTCAGGACCTATCACATTCCGTATTCGTCTTTGGATTTTGTTGAGAACCTAGAGATGAATAGCGGGGGCATGAGACCATATATGCCAACAGTATTCCATTCCATATGATCTTATATAATCAGTGTACACACGTACACACACGCACACGCACACACACACGCACACAAACAAAACCGCTTTTTCGCTTAGGGCCTTATCTTTCAGCAGACCTCATACGATGTATTTTTTTCTAATTCTCTTTTTTAAAGATAGTATTTCAGGTAAACATAGACATGATGGGAAATTATTCGAGTTTTTGTTATTGTTATTGACAAGAATATTATAAAATTTGGAATTTATAATTAGCAGATGGAGATGGAAGAAAGTCTTTTTTTTTAAATTAGAATGCTTGGGGCCTTGGTAATATATATATATATATATATATATATATATATATATATATATATATATATAGACGAACACACGTATACAAACATTGATATGCAAATCACTTTTTCATGTTCTCTAAAAATCAATCATGTATCACCGATATTGAATCATAAGTAGAACAAAACGAAAAAATACAAGGAGGTGCTGAAAAGTATACGGTAACACATTTGAAAAAAATTGACTGAACATCAAACATTTTAGAAATTTTTATATATATATATATATATATATATATATATATATATATATATATATGCGTATCATGCGATTTCTTTTAAAGACCTCATTTTAAATTCAATTTTAAGGGGTCACATCATATACGAGATATACAATTAGCATATGTACTAATGGTCCTGTCTACACCGTTGACCAAACTATATATCCATTTACTGTGATCAAAAACTACAACTGTATTGAAAATAAACATGATGTTGAGAAAACTGATGTTTTACTTAACTGTATCCAATAATAATGCATGTAATATTCACATATTAGTATCGTACTATAAAATACAAACATAGCGACTATGCACCTTTTCCATTGTTTAAGTTTGTAAGATGTTTATCTGTTTCTTGTTCGCTTGTTTACGGCTGTACGCATTTACGCGACGAGTTTAGCGTTACTAAAGATAATTTTATCACTCCTTTTACTTTTTTAACATATTTAAATAGAAGATGAGATACTGAGATAGAGGAACTGAGGTTAGTGTATTAAAATTTGGTCTCTCAAAAAAGGAACTTGATTGGTACATGTGTTAACTGAAAATAACGTCACTCAGAAGGAAAATTCTAGAGAGTGCCGCCATAGAAAATTACCCAAATATTAATCTACGCCCAGGTTTTTTCCCCATTTCACCTTTCTTGACAAAATTACTGCTCTCACAAACAAATGTACACAATAGATTCATAAAATCAAAAGAAAATGGTTGAATACATCAACACAGATAAAATGACAATATTCCCCATACGTGACAAATACTGATGTTATTTTCAGTTTTCCTATTGTCATATTTATTCATATATATATATATATATATATATATATATAAATATGTGTGTGTGTGTGTGTCTGTGTTTGTGTGTGTCTGTGTTTGTGTGTGTCTGTGTGTATGAATGTGTATGTGTGTGTCTGTGTGTTTGTGTGTGTGTGTGTGTGTATGTATGTAGTATCTATTTGCATGAATAAAGGAATGAATATACAGGGTGTTTCAAAAAATTTGATATCATTTGAGATGTAAATATCACAGAAAGTACATGATTAAGGCAAATGAAATTAAAAAGTATTAATGTTGAAGATCATAAGATTTATTCTTCCAAATCTGAATGAGAAATTCAAAAGCTTGTGGATTATGTGAACGATTTCGCAAATGTTCAATATGCGCACCGCCTGAGACACGGCATTTTTATACCTGTAAAGAAAAAAGATTAAAGAACATAAAAATACAAATAAGAAAAACACAAAAACATAAAGACATAAAAACATAAAACAAACATTAAACATAAAGATGCTATTAAAATTTGAAGTTATTTCAAGGAGATCTAACAAAGTTATTAGATTGCGAAATGATATAAAATTTTTTGAAACACCCTGTATATTCGTAAATTTTCAAAATGCGATGAATATTACAAAATGCAAAGTAGCCCCTATCTATCCATGCATATATACATCGGCTTTTATATAACATCTTACCTTGTCAATTAATCACATTGATGGATAATTACACTGGCGAACATGTCACACTGTACACCAGTTCTCTGTATTTGGCTCTAATGTGGTTGGTTCTGCAAAGGTCTTCACCACTATAATGAAATATGTACAACGGATAGTTTGGCTGTTCGGTTCTAAGTACTGAGCTACTGAAGAGTCTCATAGGTCGAAAAATGACGAGATCCCTCAATATCGGAATAGTAATCTTGGGGATTTGAATAATTTTTCATAATAATTAATCATGTTTACACCTAGAAACCTCAAAGGAATTCAGAAAAACATTGGGCGGCCGTTTCGTCCTATTTAGGGGATTCATCAGCAGTGTGCATCCACTACCCAGAATTGAACCCGGAACGTTACGATACAACGCAATATCACTATCACAGAAATGAATAAGATACATTAATTTTCATATTTTCTTACCTTCTTCCGTTTGGTGCGACAAAGGGAGTACAAAAATTTTAGAAATTTAAAAGTTACACCAAAATTCGCTTGAGGATGAAATGGAACTAATGCCTTTAATTTAATTACAAAATTAAAATCAGAGCTTTCAGCTTCCATTTTTGAAACATGGTTAGAACTGTGTAGCGAAAAAAAATTTTTAAATCAATTAATATATAATATTAATGCTCTGTAAATTTACATTGAGCCCTATTTTGTAAAAATAAAAATATCTATAAGAACACCGTATTATATATCTTACTGTTCTTTCTTTTTTACTTATATATATACATACATATACATATATATATATATATATATATATATATATATATATATATATATATGTGTGTGTGTGTGTATGTCTGCGCGTGTGTGTGTATACTTATTTATTTCTGCGATAGTGACATTATATACAAGGAGGATACGATTTATAGTGCAATTTTATTTTCACGTAGTAGTCTTTACACTTTTGTCAGCAATGAATAAAAAGCTGCATGCTGTTCTCGCCCAAATTTGAAGCAGCAGACGCCGGCCATATTTTCACACACAGAACAGTTGTAGAACGACAGAATTCTGTGCTCACATCCACTGTTTGATTATCTGTATTACTTAATGTCAATGTGTGTAATTTTATTCAACATGGTGGACTTAAATGACTTAAATCAACTTCGATCATACTTTCATTTTAAACCACTGAGCATATGTAAAAATTTAATTGACGGATGCGTTTACTGTCTAGTGTTATATCGCCAACATCTGCCCCTGACATCTTAGGCCAACATATTAATGTCAGAGGTATTACTTACGGAGTAACTCTTGCATACAGTAGGAATAGTTAAAAGTTATCGATTCAATATATTTGTAAATATAAAATCAAATTATCAAAATATCTTAATGTATTTTGGAATCCACTTAGACCAGCATCAGATCTTTAACAAAATTAATTGATGAAAGATCGATGAAGATATTAGAATGACAAGGAGCTCATATAAAGATGTAAAGTAATAAAATAAGAATTTATTCAGGTATATCGAATACTACTAATCAATCCTATTTTTAACCGACACTTCTTTTTATCTAATAATAACAAATATGAGTAGATATGTTCCCCTATCGCCCGGTTCATACTTCTCCCCCCGTCTATTTAACAGGAGTAGAGGTTTATCCTCTTTAGGGTTGGGTTTCTGATTTCTTCTAATGTCTTTACATTTTCTTCCACTACTAGTAGCCCTCTTGTGTCTTAGTGGCATTATCGCCTTGTTTGAGGTGAATTGATTTAAAAAAATCGTTATAACTTGCATTGTCTGTTCCGATCGTTATTTCGTAGACAACTTATTTTTTGATATCACCTCGTAATATTAAATATGTTAATTTTAACGTATTTTTAATTTACAATTCTCTTCACCAATTTTGTTGCTTTTTAATTTGACGGCCGTTACGTAAATATAAAACTATGTGAAATTTACGAGAAAAATCCATACAAAACATAAAATATAAACTAGTCAAAAATAGAAGTAGGTAATTTGTTTAAGGTGAAATGATTAAAAAATATGTCACACTTGGTTTTCACATTAAAACCTAAAATCTTCCATACAAGTATTTTTTAATAAAAGGTAGATATTACAAGCGGAAATTGACATTGTTTATTGCTAAATTTACTGTAAGTATTTACTGAATATTTAACCAATATCTGGGAGTTAATACCTATTTTATTGTTATAACATTAACTTGCAGAATAAAATATGTCATGCGTTCTATCACCGAACAATCTGACTGGGAAGGTGCAAGCTTGATTGGGGTCGCGGGCAGTACTTGCTGTCCCTCGATATCTTATGAAGATTTTTTTTACCTACATTTATATACATTACAAATTAAACTAAGCCCAACTGACTATTATTAAAGGACGAAAAGTTTTCGCAGATTTTGACGTCTTTCTGTGGTCATTTCTTTGTCAAAATCTTTGAATTTGTTTCGCTCATGCTAATATCGAAAAGACACGATAGAAAATTCACTATTTTTTATCCATAATGTTGAATGGGTTAAAATTATTCAACTTTTTAACAAGAACAGTCTCAAGTTCATGCTAAAAATGTTGCTTTATTTAAGATGGAATGATCTATTATGACATGTCTCTTATTTGTATTCAGCTACATTGTATTTATTTTCAACTTTTCTAGTTGAAGTGTTCACGTATATTGCATTCATTGTACATAATTAGGTTATAATTTTTTATATGAATACTACTCTATGAAAATTGCGAGGGGGCCTCTATATCATAGATTCGATTGGTGATGCTGGTCTTGGGGGTAAGAACCTTGCAGGGGCCCTGATCAGGAGTGTCATCAAATCGTATCAGTTTAAACAGCTATTCAAGTGCTCATTACTAATGAGAAATGACTTCGATCCTCATTGGGTACTCAAAATTTGTGGCCTTCTGACTAAACTCTGCTAAGATTAGTAAGTAATAACACCGCTTACATAGAGAATAAACTCCCTCAATAATAATAATAATAATAATAATAAGAAGAAGAATGGTTTAGAAGCAGTGGTTTTAAGGGGGGATGGAATGCCTTATAATGGCAACACATAACCAATGATTTCCAACTAATGTATAGTCCTTGCAGAGAAAGAATACACTATTACATATGACGTCTAGGACTGTATATTCATTGGCATGTCTGTCCGAACAATGGTATTGAATACCGGATATATGGTACAAAGACCACCCGAATGATGTCACAAATTGTAATGGAACGACTATACTGTGGAATTTCCGAATCCTCACAGTCAGGAAAATTGATGCAAATAGTCATAAATAATTTCAAAAAAGGAACATGTAAATCCATATAACAAAAATGTGGAACCTTAAAAAACACAATTATCCTTGTTTTAACAGGGTTAAGCTAAAGAAGGATACAGAAAATCATCTGTCTATATTTCTGAGATGAGGTATTGCACATTTGCATATTTACACAATTTACATTGTTCGATCTGTTGTCCTCATCTTTGGTGCCATATTCATGACCTTTCGGCCGTTGCATGCTCCGGGCTTCTTCAGGTGATTGAAATGTCGAACTGCACCTTTTATTTCATCCACAGGGGTAAATTGTTCTAGTTGCACATGCCATGACTCTTCCAGATGTATCAGTGTCAGTTATTGTGAGCAGAAGGTCGCAGCATACAACTGTCGAAACTTCGTGAATATGGCAATAAAGACGAGGCCAACAGTCCAAATAAATCATGTTAGTAAAATTCCTCAACGCATCAGCATCTTGGAGCTACAAAAGATTACTTTGTGCGGAACTGCACATATACTCAAAACCCTTTTCATCTAAACGAAACGTCCTAAAATGCACATAGATGACTCACATAGAGTACCTTTTTTACTTATAGAACCTGGCGGGGATTTGGTAATTAAGTACTTAAAATTGCTATCTGGCAAAGAAAGCCTAAAAGAAACCTCGTCTTAAGAAAGAATTGAAGATGTGAATAAGAAGATGCTGGAGATTTGTGAAGACATTTTGTTCCTCTCGCCTCAGACGCAGGTGTAGGGAAGGAGGAGGGGAGAGAGAACGAGAGCCAAACAAAATGTCGTTTAAAGAAACCAACATCAGGTGAACATGCAAATTCTATAAATAACATCGATAAATAACGAACTTGATTAATTGAGAAGAAGAATAGAAGAAGGGCGTATGTGGAAATCCTTTTGAATATTAAGAAAGAAAAACTCGCTAACACTCATTTCAAATTAATAATAATAATAATAATAATAATAATAATAATAATAATAACAGCAACAACAACAACGGGATAAAAGGGGTATATTATATATGAAAACGGTAAAATTCAAATGTTATAGAGAGAAAAATCGTATTGAAAACTAATTTGCAAAATAGGTGATATTTACATTGATCAAAGAATTGGTGACAAAAGATAATGGAGTAATTGGATAGAAAATTATTTTTTAAATTAATTCACTGCCGATAGAATTGTTGCAAAAAATTAGGCGGTAAAGAAACTAAGATGATCTTTCTTTGTACATTTATCGAAGAAATTCATAGACTGTTTCTGCTTGGGTTATCAATGGGTCCACTATTTAATAACGAAAAAAAAGTTTTTAATATAATCACCTTTACAGTTAAAAGAAAATTTTAATTTAGTTGCAAATAATCATTTACAAGAAAAAAATTTTCAGCTGACAGCAACTTGTCAGGCCCCAGAATTAAGTCTTATGTATGTCCATCAGTAAACGTATAAATATATGGATGATTGGTTTGATTGAGATTTACGGCATATCAACCTCAATTGGTTAGTTTATGCCGACAAAATCTTTATTGCTGGTAATATTTTTCTTCAAAAAACTATTGCTAGCAATATCCTTCCTTTTAAAAACAATTACAAGTAATATTTTTCCAAAAATGTATTGTTGGAAATATTTTTCCAAAAATGTATTGCTGGTAACGTTTTTTCAAAAACATATTGCTGGTAATATTCCTTTAAAAAACTCTATTGGTGATAATACGATTTTTTCTTCAAAATTGAAGGAGGAATTATATTATGATCTCCGATAAAAATTTTCCCTTCAAAATTATATTTCTGGTAATAACGCTTTCTTCAAAAACGTACTGCTGGTAATAACTTTCCTTCAAAAATTTCATTGCTGGTAATAATTTTTCCTCAACAATGAATAGCTGTTAATTTTTCCTTCATAAAAGTATTGCTACTAACCAACAATATATTGCGAAACCAAGTAAGCAGATTTAGTAAACTATTTGTTTATTTTTTTTTTAATTTATAAATATATTTAAACTCCAATTTAATTTCTGTTTGTAAATATTGAGACTTTTTAAAATTCTGAATAAATATCATAATTTTGGCAATTTTTATATACGCACGGATACACAAACACATGTATATATGAGATTTTAGCCTTCTGACCATAAGAGCTGGGTTCGAATCTCACTGAGTTAGCTTTGCCAAGGAGATGACTTCTTCATAATATCGGCCTGTGGAGAACAGCTGAGTAATGTGTGTAAACTATACTAAGGATTGAACCGAATTTTGTGAGCGAATGTGAGTCGACGACTCTATACCGAAGCCAGTAATGATAGTGTTACAACGAAGTCATAAGATATTGCGACCGAGGGATTGCGAATGGTGGCTTTATCCGCTCGGATCATAAATTTTCTCTCTCAGAAACCGTAACACAAAGATAGATACGAACAGACCGCGATAGATAGATAGATAGATAGATAGATAGATAGATAGATAGATAGATAGAAACAGGCGGGCACACGTGTGCGCATACATAAATACACACACTATGTGAGGGAAATATGAATCTTGCACCAATGAAAAGTACATCAATAATAGAAAAACTGTTAAATGCTGATATCACCTGAGGAGAAAACGGAATGATTTTCTACGAAACTCTGGAGTCGGGATGGTGAATGAAACAGCTAGCAGATTTATATTTGTATGTGTCTTCCAATTTTATATGCACAAATTGCCTCCCAATGTAACCTCGAGTGGCCACTAGGCCTTGTAAAGGATGAACCTGAATTCATCCTCTCGACTACTCTTCCTCAAAGAACTTAAAAATGTTAAACAAACACTAATTAACAACGGCTTCCCTAACCACCTTATAGACCACCAAATTAGACTATTTCTCCCTAAAGCAAGTAATAACGATAGTGAACACACAGCCAAAAATTACATACACATTTATTACAAAAACCAAATGCATATTAATTACAAACAAGACGAATCTTCTCTAAGACATATTATAAAGAAATATACTACCCCAACTGACTCGAATAAAAAAAATTAAATTAACTATCTATTATAAAAAATGTAAGACAGCTAACCTTGTCCTCAAAAATAAAAACGCACCGGTTAAGTCAAAATCACAAAGAACGAACATAATCCATGAGTTCAAATGCCCCTTAAGGAACTGTGTTCCTGATCAAACCGGACTCATAAATAATTACATCAGTTACACAACCACAGGTTTTATCCAGACGTCTTACGTTACACCTATCTGATCACAGCTCCATTAGAACCCATTTAAACACGCACACACAAATTTACCAGACTCCATTAGAAACATACTAGTAGAAAACACAACTGCATCCACCTGCAAAAAACGACTAAAAATAATGGAAGCATTAATAATAAAAAAGAAAAAGCCAACTCTTAACAATATTAACTACGAACAAAGCCACAAAGTGCGAACCGTGTTCGGAAATTAAAAATATCCCTACCACACACATACACAGAACGCACACACTCAATTAAGCAGAAAAATCGAATCATCCTTGATAATGGCTAAATGTATAGCCGAAAGCGTTCGGAAATATAAAACATTTGGACAGTTCTTACACACCCTTTGTCCAGAAAAGAAAGCTCTT
Organism: Acanthosepion pharaonis; assembly: GCA_903632075.3. NCBI lineage: Eukaryota > Metazoa > Mollusca > Cephalopoda > Sepiida > Sepiidae > Acanthosepion > Acanthosepion pharaonis. The sequence goes on from CAHIKZ030002777.1 coordinate 2,897,101, forward strand.
GTTCGAACACAAGAAAAATTAAATAAAAGCTTAACCGTAGTACCACGCCTGTCGTTTTTAATGAAACATGCATATATATATATATATATATATATATATATATATGGTCACATATAATCCCAAACAGTGAGCATTAGATATCAGAGCATATATAGATGGAGCGGTAATTGTTTTACAAATATCTACATACTCAATCATACACAGATACTCATATTGTTATTCACATATTAATCCATATATATATATATATATATATATATATATATAAAATGTAAAATAGACATAGAAATGCACTTGCGTCTATCTGTAAATTTTCACATGTGAATATATTTCTAAATAGAAGAGTTTATGTATATAAACGTATTCACAGGTATATATATACATAGAGCACATATGTAAGCGTAATCCTTATATATATATATATGTAAAGATATATATGTTTGCATTGATGGAAAAGTATCTCGCGTTTCCAGGAATGCAGGTTCCCCTATTTTTCTAATTAAGTTTTGATTCTTTCATTTTTTTTCTCGTACACTTTTTCCCAACAGATTCCAACCTTATTTCCCCTTTTTGTGTCATATTTCCACTTTAATTTCCACCGAACATGTGAAATATTATTTAATTTCGTTTCTAAAACAGGGCCGGTTACGATGATGACAAGGTGAGCAATATTTATATGCATACTTATCGGCAGGTAGACATTTATGTTCGAACACACACACACACACATATATATATATATATAGATATATATAATTAATATATATTTTATCTATATACATATATATAAAATTTTACTTGCATTCATATATAAAAACATGTATATGTATAAATAACAGCTCAAGTATCTTCCCCACTCTCTCTCTCTATATATATATATATATATATATATATATATATATATATATATATATATATATATATAAACTTGAGATCAAGTATTTTTTGAAAACAATTGTAATAAGTGTTCCATTCACTAGTTCGTGCCTGACGAGTTGAGAAAACTATGAAACTTTAAGTTGCGCTACAAACGTATATGTATATTTACTAATATATATATATATATATATATATATATATATATATATATATATATATAAGCAAAATATTATTAAAATATATATATATATATATATATATATATATATATATATATATATATATATATATATATATATATTAATGAATTCACCCCTAAAATGGCGATTGTGCCACTAAGACGCAAGAGGCTATTCGGAGTGAAAGAGAATGAGAAGATTTCAGAAGGAACTGAAACTCAATCTTAAACAGTGATACAACGGATAAACCTCTACTCCTGTTCAGAGTTTTGGCAGATACGTCAGAAGTATAGAGTAGTGGTAATCCGATCTTAAACAGGTATACACTGAATAAACCTCTACTATTTAAAAAAAAAACACGGGGAGATGTTTGAAGTGGACGACAGGCGAACCTATCTACTTCTTCACACACCCACACAGACACACACACACACACACACTCACATATATATATATACATATATATATATATATATATATATATATATATATATCAATTTAAATGTTGTTTTTAGTGGATACTCATATTTGAGTAGACGTTCTTTATTTTACACAATGCTTTGTTTTCGTCCCACTAGCCGGAATTTTCGTGAAATCTGCAGCAGAGGCCATCGTTACATCCGATGTGCTTAGCCAGGAAGTGATTCGTCGATTAAATGTAGACGCACGTACGAATAATTTTGGAGAGTGATTATCTCTTTATTAAGATTTCTCGAACATTAAGGCCGGTAGACGAAAACAAAATAATGTTTTAAAAAATAAAGTGTCTTTACTTAAATATGTGTATTCACTAAAAATAGCGTTTAAAGTGATATGTAACTTCTCAATACGACTCACTTCGTAAAATCTGACCAAATAAAAAAAAAAGATCATCTGATTTGGGGATAGGAGTGATATTTTATCGGGCTAAGAAGTTTTCCCGACCCTGAGAAATGAAAAAAAAAAAAGGTGATTATTCCAGAAATCTTATTAAAGAAGAATGGACGATGCTCTTCCAAGTTGGATCAAACGATAGTTTCTGTTGCAAAGCTTTCTCGAATATTCAGGCCAGTAGACGAAAATTGTTGGTAACAAGGAATATAGTACTTAACCTCTACGTGATTTCTGTCCTCCTTTACGGCGACGGGACGGTCTCCTCAAAGATGAAGAAGAGGCTCGAGGCATAGTTCTACAGAAGGATGCTAAGGATACCCTGAACCGAACATGTGAGCAACGATGAGGTTTTGGAGAGAATGCAAACAAAGCGGAAAGTTATAATTAACATTAGGAAGAGGCAGATGAAATATCTGGGACATGTAATCAGAGAGGAAGGCTTGGAAAATCTGATACTCACAGGACGGATAGAGGAAATGAGGGACAAGGGAAAGCAACGTGTGGCGTACTTTGCGGGTATAAGCAAGTGGATGACAGAATATGGTCTGGGAGAATTAACAAAAAGACAAAACTTATTGGGAATTACAAGGGAGAGGAGGAAGTGGAGAGCCATGATCGCCTACGTCCTGAAGGGACACGGGACATAAAAGAAGTAGACTAAAATAAAACACTGTCCACTGAGAGAGTCTATTGAAATACTGGTGCCCACTAAAAATAGCTGTTAAATTGATATATAACTAATTCATTCTTTTTTTATCAACTCATGAAATGAAGGTTGTCTTGAACGGCCAGTCTTCTAGATCCTTTTGTACTAATGCAGGTGTCCTGAGGGTTCTATCCTTGGTCCTACTATGTTCTTGAATTTCATTAACAACATTTCTATTGCATCAGCTCACAACTTGCTGATGGCACAACCATTTACTTCTCTCTTGATAGGTCTGATCAGTTTGATAAGTTCAAATTCGCGATTGATCTCTAAAAGGACCTACAGTCGGTTGTTAACTGAGGCAAAGGATGGCTTGTTAATTTTTAACGTCATAAAAACGAAACTGCTGTCTATTAATCATCTGAGACAACCATTTCTGCTTTCCATGAACATGGCTGATGCTAGCCTCCAGAAGAGTGACTCGTTGCTCCTTCACAGCTGACATGAAGTGAAGAGACTATATGGAATATATTGCTGCTGTTTGGAAGGTTGATTCTCCAGATATTTATCTTAGATTTTTATAATTCTACCATTTGTCCATGCTTAGACTATTGCTGCTACTCGTGATCCAGTTCCTCTGCTATTTACCTTGAGCTCCTTGATAAAATCCAAAGAAGAATCAGCAATATTATTGGTCCTGATCTGGCGGCTCGGCTTCAGTCACTTTTCTACCGCCGTAAGGTTATTTCCTTGTGTCTTTTCTATAAATATTTTTATGGTAATTGTTCGGATTAGCTCTCCGTTATGGTACATAGACTTTATTAATTTAAGCGCACTACCAGATTGGTAACAATTTGCCATCAATTTGCAATAGAATTGGCTAGATATAACTGTAACTTCTATGGTAACAGTTTCCTTTCGCGCACTTCTGGCCTGTGGAACATTCTTCCGGATCCATGCTTTCCGGCCAATTTTGATATTCAAAAAATTAAACGCAATGTCAATGGTTATCTGGTGTCTTTAGTATCACTTTTATATTGTTCTCGCTCCTCAATAATGTTTCCGTTTACTAATTCTTTTTTCACAAACCAATAACCATCTGTGTCTTAGTGGCTTTACAGCTTTCCTTGATTTTATATATATATATATATATATATATATATATATATATATATATATATATATTCATGAATTATTCATACAAAAAACAAATACAAAGGTTAATGATTTAATTGGCGAGAAATCCATCGTCGCGAACAATTCAAATAATATACAAAAACCCCGAACCTGTTTATGAATGAAAAGATCCTTGTTACTATAAATTTCTGTTGCTATGTTCATAATAAATAAATAAATAAATAAATTTCATGCCACTTTGACAGATAATTTAACAGTAAAAAAGAATTCACTTATCACCATATTTGTATAAGAACGCACAATTGTAAAATTTAAATTCGAACTCAGCGTTGAGACTGCACGCTCCAAAAACAATAACACATTTCTAATAGCATTTTTTGGATTACAACAATACATATATTTTCGTTGTCCTCTTATTACTGAGAGTAAAAACAAGAACAAAATCTATTCCATACCTGAGGATGTCTGTAGGAACAGACGAAAGCTTGTAAAAATAATAAGAACTCATGCAACAGAAATTTTTTATATATATATATATATATATATATATATATATATATATATATATATATATATATTATTAAACATTTCATGACTTATTACTATATAGAATAAAGACTTATTGTAATCTAACGATTTACTGTCTTACGGGTACAGAGACATTTTTGATAACTTTAAGAAAGCAAAAGTTAAAAGGAGACAGAAAAGTAAAACATGATGTGGAGGTTGCATTTAATGACGTTGGATGATTGTAATGCGTCCCGTAAGGGCAGGCTAATGAATTTATCTCGGCAATCTGTGTCCTAGAGGAACAGAGAAGCTATGAAAATGATGTCTGTGAATATTTTTAGTGAGGAAATTACGAATATCACAAAATGACCAGTAAGAACTTATTTGAAGAATCTGGTGTTGGTAATGTAAAGAAAGAGAAAAGATACAGAATATTATGAAGATTGTCTGAAGGCATGAACTCAATAATATTTTCTTACTGGTCAATTCATTTTTCTTGCTTATTGCAATTTTATGTTTTATCTAATCTCGTTTGTGACATTCTTGAAGATAGTTTTTCGTGTTTCATTCTAATATTTACATTTTTTCGAACATTATGTGATTTCTGTTCAAATTTTACGCAGTTACCAAAGTGTTGATTCCATCACTAAATAATATTCCAATATCTTGTTTCTTTTTTGAGGTGACGTTTTTCTTACGTACTATGAAATGTATCGCTAATTAGAAGAATATTCATTTATATACTATTCTATGTATATATTTATAATATGATTAATAATCCACGAGTAACGTCATAAGATCTCCCACCATTGAATTAGTTTTTGTATATATTTTAATAAAATAAAATTTTATAAAATGATACGCATACATAACTACAAGTAAATCCATAAAATTGTTAATTGTTGATTAAATCAAGTTGGTTAGTTAAGAACATTTATTAGGAAATCATAGACATACATAATAAAAAACAATTTTCGTCGTTGGCGGTACTCGTTGCCAAGTATTGGTGTGCTCATCAACATTTCCTTCTGTGTGAAATGCGTCCTATGCTGGATCTGAAGAGACGTTCACAGTCACCGCATTGTAGAGGTGAAGGGGTCAGGGTTCAGGGAATGGAGAGCTCTGGCTTTTCTTTCGACTCTCTTCGACTCTTCTGTTTGTCTTTTGGTGTTTTCGAAGTATCTTGTTTTTTTTTCGTTGACTGCTCTTGTCGAATTGGTTCTTTTTAAAGCTTCCACCTACCAATTAAATGGTTTGATTTCTGTCCTCAGCAATAGTCTTTGAGAATGCAAGCTTTGTATGCGAATTGTTTGAGTTGGTCCATTCAGCAAGTCTATTCTCTCTATACACTCAGCCTGAAGCTATTAAGCAAATCATATATACTTCAATAATTCAAATTTAAATTATTTACATTATTCGGACTATTGTCCTCATCTTTTTCGCCATATTTATCACAACACTCTCGGAACAACAAGGAATGGGAAACTCCAAGCAGTTCGATTTCGTGAGGTAATTACTGTTGCTATAAGACTTAAAATGCCACCAAGTACCACTAATTTGAAGATATATCGCCCCACTATATATCTCCAAATTAGTGGTACTTAGTGGTATTTTAAGTCTTATAGCAACACTAAATCGAACTGCTTGGAGTTTCCCATTCCTTGTTGTTCCAAGAGTGTTGTGATAAATATGGCGAAAAAGATGAGGAAAATAGTCCGAATAATGTAAATAATGTACATAATACCTCATCTCAGAAATATAGACGGAATTAAAATTTATTTTGAAAAAAATTTAAACAATCAATTTAGATTAAAACAAAGCGCAAGTTAAAATTTTAGGTAGTTTCTATCTATATGTTTTATTGAAGTTATTGAAGTTATTTGATGTATTCTAAAAACCTGCCGTCTGAAGTTATTAGGCAAAACCAAATAATCACATTTTTTTTCAATAAAAAGGTAATAAAATCATCAAAAATTCATCAATATCTATAACAGAACATATAACAAACAAATATGATAAGACATTGAATCCTTTACATTTCAATATAGTGAGCCTTTTGCCCAATAACAGACAGTAATCTATTAACCATTGATTTTGTTAATTTTTTTACTTCAGCAGGTTGAGTTTCCAGCATGGTAGTTTTAATTAAACTTTAGATTTTTAGTTTCTCTAAAGTATTTCTTTTCATGAAATAAAATAATTTTTCCGATGACGACATTCATCTGCGAAACATAATTAAACGCAGTTTCCCAAATTATCTGTCAATGTATATTTATGACGAAAGGAAAACTTACCATTGTCGACGCATTTCGTCTTTTGATGAACTTTATCAAGGGGATGGCATTTGCCTTGAAAAAGTTTATCATAGGATGAAACACGGCAAAGATAAATTTACCTTTTGTCTGCATTGATATTGTCTGAATATAGATATATTTCTTTATTTATATCAGAATATATATATATATATATATATATATATATATGTGTGTGTGTGTGTGTGTGTGTGTGTGTGTGTGTGTGTGTTACTTAAAGCTTTATTATAGTGGAGCTTTCTCATTTGAAATACGTATAACATATTATATGTGTGTGTTTAGGCAGCAATCACTCTTTTATACATGTTTCTTTAAAGACAACTAACAAGGTACAAGTGTTTTCTTTTCTGGACACAAAGTGTATAAAAACTGTCCAGAAGTTCTGCTTTCGACTATACTTTTAGCCATTATCAAGGATGATTTTATTTTTACTTTTAACTGAATGTATAGTTTGTATTATGTATGTATCTAGCGTTATAGGAACGTTTTATTCTCCAAACATATGGCCCTCATATTGTGGCCGTGTCTAGAGTTAATGCTATACAGTGTTGGCTTTCTATTGTTTTATTATTAAGGCGTCCATTATTCAATTTTTTTTTTTTACATATATATGACTTTATTATTCTTGTATTTTCTACTAATATGTTTTGGATGGTGTCTAGTAGCTTTTTGTCTGTGTTTAAATGAGCTCTAATGGAGCTGTGGTCGGATAGGTGTAACGTAATTCACCTGGATAGACATATAGTAGTGTGACCAATAAAATTATGAATTGGATTTGATCAGGAACGCAGTTCCTTAAAGATCATTTGAACTCGTAAATAAGATTGAGTCTTTGTAGTTTGTTTTTTCAGCTGCTGTTATTTTTTATGATAAGGTTAGCTGTTTTAAATTTTTTGTAATAGATAATTAATTTTCTTGCGATAGTGTATTTATGAAACTTCTAAGTGAAAATTAATCTTGCTTTTAGTTGGCATGTATTTGACATTTGTAGATGCTAATGTTATTGTTTTTGTCTGTACGTTCAGTATCGTTATTAGTTATTTGTAAAGAAATAGTTTAATCTGGTAGTCGATGAAGTAGTTAGAAATACCATTGTTAACTAGTGTCAGTTTTGTATTATTGAGTTATTTAAGGAAGAGTAAACGAGAAGATGAATTCTTGTGTTCTCCCTTTGGGAAATTTTTTATAACTGCTATTTTATATCTCAGTGGGCATTCACTCTTAAGATAAAGGTGACAATAGTATCTATTAGTGCATTTTTTTTTTATAATGAGGTGGTGAAAGTGTAATTACTGTATTCTACGTCTAATAATAGCAGTTTATTTTTTGACTGAGCTCATAGGTAAATTAAGGACGGAATATTTTTCCAATGTGGTTTTGAGGTCATCTATTTCTTGTTTGTTTTTCCCTACAATAAAAATAACGTCCACACAGTGGACATACATTTTGGGTTTAGTGACGAGTTTAAATATGTTTTCTACGTGGGACATTTAGTAATTAGAAAAGCATGGGCTGAGCGGATTTCCCATATCAACACCATTGGTTTGGGTGTATATTCTGCTATTATTGTCGTAGAAAACGACTTTGGTCGTCCATGTATTTTTTGAGGATATTTGATTTAATGGATAGAGTTAGAATAGAATTATTTGTGTACACGGAGTTAAGGTTTATGGCAGTAGTTTGATGAATGGGGACGTTTGTGAATGAATTTTCAATGTCGAGGGACGCTAAAATACGTTGAGTTGGTTTTATACTTTTTAGAATTTGAAGGGATTATGGGTTGATGTGATGCTGCAATTGCTGGGTATGTATGGGGTAATGACGTCATTAAGGAATTTTGATATCTCGTAGATAGGGGTTGATATTTGGGAAAAAAATGGACGTAGTGGGTATCCGTTTTTATTTATTTTTATATTTCCATATCGGTGTCGCTAATCTCCGATGATATCTTTTGATTTTCAGTGAACCAAAGTCGGCGTTATAAGATGCTATTAGTTTGTTAACGGATCTTTTTCTTCGTAGGATTCCTATTTAATTTGGTAAAGTCAGATGTGTTGTAATTTTTTTTGGTAATCGGCTTCGTCCAAAATTAAGTATGTGTTTAGCATTGTCAGCTCGTCTGATGAAAATATTGGAATTGTCTTTTAGTTTTTTTGCGGCGTTTCTTAATATTTTGTATTCGGATATTATTATAGTTGTTGCGAGGGGGCGGTCTTTTAAGCCGTCTCTCTTAAGGAGGTCTCTCACGTCTGAATGAACTGCTATGACTTCAGGAGCCTCAAGTTGGGATCGTGAATTTCAATTTCGGTCTTCTTTGTGAGGAGACCAAATTTAGGTTGGAGATGACAATTTGGAGCTAGATTTAGGAATTGTTTTTCATAGTGTCTCTACAGCAATCTCCCCAGATATACACTTTTATACCCAAAGAATAGGGAAAACGTACATGATAAGTCAGGTTGCGAGTACAACACGCAGATCCCGTTCATGTAAAGAGCGGACACATAACGGAATACATTTCATAGTACCTGTTTTCTAGATAATCAAGCAACGATTAATAGTATATCAAATGTACACAGTAAGAAACGTAACATTACATGTGTGTGTGTGTGTGTGTGTGTGTGTGCGCGCGCGCACGCGCGCTCTTAAGACGATTACTGAGCAAAACATTCGATTATTCTTTATTTCGATCAGATATAAAGAGCTGATGCCGCACACACGTACACAGTCGTTGGTTTTATTGCATGATTTTACACACTCAAAAGAAACCGATTCACATTCCACAGCATGTGATTGTAATTGATTCTTCTAACTTACATTCTTTTTCGCTCTCTTTTTTTCCTTTCTTAGGCTAGTATATATATATATATATATATATATATATATATATATATATATATATATATATAATAATTTACTTATAAAACGTAGATTGTGTGTGTGTGTCTGTTCGTTTATATATGGGACCGTATTTCCTACATTTTTCAACCGATTTCGACAAAACTTCACAGGACTACGTAAAATTACACGGCGGTGGTTCAGACAACGCCAAAAATTGGAAAAACACAATTGTTTTTGCACGAAATCAATTTGAAAACACGATTAAGAGGCATCGCGAGAATGAAAGTGGGACAACTCATATCGAGTTATACTTATTATAAAACCCAGGTTGTTTGTGTGTGTGTTCGTTTATATATGGGATCGGATTTCCTTCATTTTTTTAAACCGATTTCAACAAAACTTCACTTTTTTTTGGAAGGTAGTGTTTTTATTGTCTTGAACACTTTTTTTCTTTATTTTACATTCAGAATGCTTTAAAAATTCCATTTACAAGACAATTGTTTATAATAAAATTCTATTCAATCGGTAGACTCATAACGATTGAAAACAATGTTTTTGTTTGAGTTTGGGTTTGACCAATTCGTAAAAAAAACTAATTAAGACATGCATGTCCGTCAACCTTAAACAATAATCTTTGTCAATTTTATTTTTCATTCTTTATGATGGTCGATACTTGATCTATCTCTTACTGTTACATCCCCGGGCAACGCCGGGCTCTACTGCTAGTATATATATATATATATTCAGTAGTATGAACATGAGTTTGTGAACCTGAATTTCACGCTTTTGCGATCATAAAATAAACTGGTTTATTTTTTAAAATTTTATGTATTTATGGTTGTTTGATTATGTTTGGTATGTGAGGGGAAATTTACTTCTGTGTTTGCTTGGGATGACACTCTCATACACATAGATACAAATACATACATGTGTACGCATTTTAGTTCACACAAACACATCCATGTAAACAATCCGAGGCTAGGCGTAGATACACATCCTAAAAATTAACTGTCTTTATAGAACTGGTTCCTGGAAATATCGGATACCACCACTAATATATATATATATATATATATATATATATATATATATATATATATATATATATATATATATATATGAATAAAAAGAAAGAAAAGTAAGCTATGTAATCCGGTGTCCTTATTGATATTTTTATATTTTACAAAATAGTGCTCAATATAAATTTACAGAGCATTAATATTATAAATTAACTGATTAAATGGTTTTTTTCGCTACACAGTAATAACCATGTTTCAAAAATGGAAGCTAAACACTTTAAATTTAGTTTTGCAATTAAATTAAAAACATTAGTTCCATTTCATCCTCAATCGAATTTTGTAGTAACTTATTTTTTAAATTTACTGATTTTTAACTGCAAGGGGAATTCATAATTTACATTTACCATGGATGCAGAGAAATCCATTCATCCAGACAAGGTGGGGTAACGTGTTCATTTTTATTAACTTTTGTTGTATCAGTTATTTGTTACGTTCGAAAAAGGGGTGGGGATGTATTTTTCAACGAGTTCTGACATCCGTGAAATTCATGTCGTCTGGTTTGTTTTTTTTGTTTTTTTTATTGTTAACGGCAAAAATTCTTACGGTATTTTTTCTATTTGTATACCTTTTTGCGGGGGATGTTTAGGTTAGAATACATTTTATTTAACTACTATTTTAAAATATTTTTCCTTTTAATTTTTAATAGACTATATTTCTTTTTAAAACAAGTAAATGTAATAGAATTACTTCCAGTATATAAAATTATTTTTCCATATCAAATATAAGTATGTATATTACCAGGTCACATTTTTTTTAAATTTTATTTTTCAAAATATTATTTAAGGAAAATTTTTATTTTTTATATTTTATATATAAACCTAGTAATATATAGTTTCTCATGTATGCACAAAGGACATGGGTCATTTATTGGCTAACATATTTTAGCTTTTCTTATTAGTTTCTATTTTACTTTAGGTGTTTTGTTGGATTCATTTTAGTGTCAGAAGTACTTTGAGAGATATGTTTAGGTTAGAATTCGTTTTATTTTTTATTTAACTACAATTTTAAAGGATGTTTAGGTTAGAATATGTTTTATTTTACTACAATTTTAAAATATTTTTACTGTTAATTTTAATAGAGTATATTTCTTTTTGAAACAAGTATATGTAATAGAATTATTTACATAACATAAAAATAATTTTTATTATCAAATATATGTATGTATATTACCAGGTCGGATTTTTTAATTTTATTTTTAAATATTATTTAAGGCAAATTTTTGACAATGACGGCAAAAATAGCTATTCATTTCTCTGATTCTGTAAATTTTTAATTTTTATAAACTTAATAATATATAGTTTCTCATGTATGTACAAAAGACATGGGTCATTTAATGACCTACATATTCTAGCTTTTCTTATTAACTTCCTTTTTACTGAAGGTCTTTTATTGGATTCTTTTATGTGCCAGAAGTACTTTGAGAGAGATGTTTGATTTCTATATTTATTTATCCTAAAGGAACTTTGATGTTGGTTGAAACGCTTTTTGAATTCATGGCTTGTGCAATTCTTATAGAGGGTAACAATGTTGGCATCTCGCATGTTCCGGGGGACGTGGCCCTTCTCCCAGCACAGACACAGGAGCTCGTGGAGATGCAGCAACAGAGCTGGCTTGCCACTCTTCAGAACCTCCGATGGGATCCCGTCCCTCCCAGGGCCCCTTCCGCAGGAGAGACAGTCGATGGCTTTTCCGAGTTTTTCTGCAGAGGGCGGGGCATCCAACTCCCCTATGACTGGGAGACAGTAGTACCCCACCCAACGCTCCAGCTGCTTGCCCTGGTCTGTAATGACCTCTCCTGTCCTGGACTTCAGCGGGGACGTCTTGATGGGAGTGGGGCCGATTACGGTTTTCATGGCGGTGTACATGCCTCTTGCGTTTACACTGTCGGCAGCCGTCTGGATCCTGCTGCACAGGTTCAGCCAGTAGTCGTTGGCGCAGCTACGTGCAGTCTGTTGGGCCTTGCTGCGAGCAGCTCTGAGGGCATCGCGGGTACTGTCGCTAGGGTTTTGCTTGTAGGCCAGAAGCTTGTCTCTTGGCTTCAGAGGCTGGCTGCATCTCATCCCAATGAGCTTCGTACCAGTCCGTATTTCGACGATCCTTCTTCCCGAACGCAGTAAGGGCTGAAGTGTATATGGCATCACAGAGGTGGTGCCATCTACTGTCAATGTTTGTAGCACTGAAGGAGGATGTGTTGACCTTCGCGCTAAAGGTAGTTTAGAAGCGACGAGAGCTCACAGGGTCATTAGAGCGACAGGTGTTAATGCGAGGGAGGCCCTTGGTTTTGGGGCGGTGTATTTTCTTGGCTGTCAGTCTCATTTTGCTGCCTACTAGGGAGTGGTCCGTGTCGCAGTCTGCGCTGTGGAAGCTCCGAGTGTGAAGAACGCTCCTTAGGTCTGGACGCCTGGTGATGACAAGGTCGAACTGGTGCCAGTGTCGAGAACGGGGTG
>CAHIKZ030002777.1:2915000-2987500 GCA_903632075.3 Acanthosepion pharaonis
GGTCGTTCATTTTTTGGACTTTATTTCCAGTCACTATACTGAAGCCAGTATCGGTCAGGATAGATATAGATCCCCTTGCAGAGCATGTGTGGTGTGTTGCCTAAATTGAGTGGACATTATTCTGCTGGACAAAATATTGCTTTCAATTGGGGAGTTGTAATTTATGATAACCCACACCATGATGCCAGTGATTGGTTTTGTGTGTCGTAAGTGAAAAAAACTCTGGAGGTTGTCAATCTTCACTTCACACGTCGACACGCAAACTAACATGAAAGCGCTTCTTATACTCACCTGTATACACTAAAGATGGCCATTAGATTCCCCAGTGTGAACGTGCACGAGGTTGTTAATGATTCCCAAAGTGTCTGAAGCCATATTTTTTGCTCTTTACTGTGATATCCGTGGCGTCCCTACAGTGATTCGATTTTGTCTAATATCGGTATTATTTACCAATGTAGGAATGTTCATTTGACTATTGTTGCCAAAGGACCACGACATGCGTCAAAAAATCGCCGAAATGATCATCCAGGCCCTCGAATGTCCAAAATGCGCCCTCCCATAAACAGCTTTACCTGAAGAAAAGGATCATATATGTATTTTTGTGGCATAGCATTGACATATTTTGAACTCTTTCATCACACTGAAATTTATCGAAACAAAGATCACTGTTTGAAGCTTAGGCATAGTAGGACTACGTTACAGGTTGATCGAAGAATGAAAATGTCAGAGTAATTACTATTCCCAAGTATTTTTGTAAGTATATCAACACCAAACGTTATTTTTGTGGATGCCTGTATTTGATTAGACGCTCATATTTTTAAACAGTGCTTATTTCCGAGAGAAATATTTAAAAAAAAATTGGAACTACAGTCTGATTTAAACTTGCGTTCCCGTGAGCAAGTCGAACTACCGTGTTTTGACCGTTCATATTTTCTTGCAACACTTATCTGCTCAGTTTCTTATGCGAAACGCAAACAAAGTAATTTGTAAAGAATTAATAGATCTTATTTTTTAATCCGACCTAATACACGTATGTCGGATTAACAAAATAAAACCCATTGATTCTCTAGAAATTGCTTTGTTTAAGTTTCGGCTACAAATCTGAGCAGATATGACTTTCGAGAAAACCTGAACCAGTGAATATGCTTATAGGCAAATAGACCCTTGCGTGACTATAAAGTGCACCTAATCAGACGGCAGTTCCTATTGCAAGCAAGACTCAGGTTCGAAACCTGTCAAGAGTGTACACTTTGTTCAATTTTTATCGAGTGTACTGTGACTGATAGTCGAAATAAATACTGTTAAAAAAAATACGAAGCGTCTACACAAATACGGTTTTCCCCTAAAAACATTTGAAATCATAAAACATTCCGGCGTGCAAACTAAAATATGTATGTGTGGTGTATTTAAGCAGTATTTTATTAATTAATACAAGTTTAGTTAAAGTCCAATGAAGGCAGTTTTTGTGTCAAGTCAGTCTATTCTTTCAAATATAGCGTACTCGCACGTTCTCTCAGTTTAAATTATCGTGTCTTCAAGCGTCAGTTCCTTTTGTGTCGTTATCTTTTTAGTTATAACATATATTTAGTGTATTTGTTTTTTAAGGTTGATGGTGATGGTAATATTAGCAGGTTCCCTAGAAGGAAACAGCATTTATTGACTGTGCAGCCAGTGTTGCTCCTGGTTGAAATTTATAAAATCTTTCTCGTAAAACAATTTTTCAAGAAAACATTTTTCTCAAGTCCAGTAGCTGTTATCGGTCTTTCCATTATTGGTGTTTTCTCCTAACATTTGTCTGGTGTTGTGTAGAACGTTACCATCATGATTATATTATTTTTTCTTCATGTTACATGTGCCCTCCATTTTACTTTTTGCTGCTGCTGTTGGTAGTCCACAAGTGATGTGGTTTCTGCTATTTGGTGCAATTCTTGGTTTGTGATTTTGTAGCGCCAGTCCACAATGTTCAAAGAAATATGTGCTTTGCTAAGACCCTTAGGCTTCACTCGCTTTTTTTCACCTTTGATTTTAAGCAGCTGATACAATTTAGATATTTCTGTACGGGTTTTTGCTATGCAGGACATCCATATGAAGGTCTCGATCTGACGTGGCAATTTAAGAACATGACTCGAATTTTCAGGTTGCGGTTTTGGTTTCGCAGCAATTTGTGTTATTGAGTGAAACTAACTCTGGCTATGTTCAATGCATTTTCCCCACTCTACTTACTTTGTTATAACCAATCCATACATCGAGCTGTCTGAAGGGTTTGGTGCTTACTGAATTTTTATGGTGGCTTCAAGGTAGGTGCCATCATTGCTTTCATTCTAGATAATAGTTTCGCTTTGGGAAGCGTTTAAATCCCATTACTTGGGACCTTGTTAGAGTATACTGATTTTCTGTTCAAGGGCATTCTTATCTCAAGATTCATATAGTATTTATAACTATTTTTTTACAGTTTATGTGATATTTTACTTTTGTAATATTGGTAAGCATCGGGCTTCTTGTATTTTGCTGTCTTGATAAGCAATATCCAATTTAATCGAAGTATTATCCGATGCATGTCAAATTAATGATCAAAACATAATTGTCAACAGCCGTCTATTTCTGATTTCAAGTGGACTTTTGCTTTTCATTTTCTGTAACACTTCCTTGGTCATGAATTCTGTCTATTCCCCGTCCTGGGTATGACGATAAATTACATCCGCCTCCTGGGTAAGACGATAAACTACGTCCAACAGCAAGGCCTCTGATCAGGAGGTTCTGAGGAGCATAGAACCACCTCTTAATTCCTGGTGTTCTCTCGTACAACTTGATCCAGGGTCCCAACTATAGGTAAATAGCTATCGACCAAATTGGGGTCAAAACACTATGTAATAGGATTTAATACCAAAAATACTTTGTTAAAAAAATTATTACCAGCTATAGATTTTTGAAGAAAAAATATTACCAGAAATAAAAAAATTGTCGGCATTAAATAAGACATTGAGATTAATGTGCCGTAAAACAAACCAAACCAAACCGTCCATTCCCAGCGCCCTTTTGTAGAATCACAACTTTGTCCGTTACCTTCTGTGACTTTTGATCCTGAAGTAAAAAAGACTTGCAATAAGTCCACTTGAGTGTTTAACTAATTGTAAAGAGAGGAACGTATACACATAAGCGAAAAATTCAAGAGCTGTCAGCATTTTGCATACCTTCTCTGCACGCGTGTGTCTGTGTGTTTGAGAGTAAGATGAGACAAACAACTAAGGAAAATAACGTATCTCTTTCAAGGTAAAAGGCCTCTCGGTGAAAATAGAGTGAAGCACTGGATACCCCCAGTTCATTCATGTTAATTAATGTTAAGCGACATTATGATTGCTAAGCACAAAGCTAGAAACCAAGAAAAAATCCCGGCTGAGAGAGAAAACAAAACGAATGCCGATGCGACATATGACGTGTAAGAAAGAATGTCACGCGTTTTCTATTCTTCGGGGTATATGACGTAATGTTCATCATCGAACTTTACCGAGTACTTCCGTGTTTTCCCGATCCTACAAAATAAATAAATTTTTGCCTGGATAATTTTAATTTCAAGGTCGATAGTTTATTAAAACAAATATAACCTTGTTAAAAAAAATGAAGAAAATCATGTCTTTTTTTACTGTTATATCATTTTTTTTAATGAAAATAATATCCCAGTTTCATTAGTATTTTGTATTATATAGCCAATTGTTTATTCAAATTGTGGAGAAAATTAAAGAATAACTTTCTCGTCGAAATATGAAATAACCTGTGTTTCACTAGTTGCTGGGTATTCTATCGTCTTTGTGTCTTACGTTGCCGAGAATGAACCGAACCACTTTTCTCTTCGTTACGTTTTTGCTTTCCTATGGAAAGGAGCACTCGCACAGATTACTTAAAGGCTGTAGAGTGGAAAGACCGTAATATTGTGGTAGCCTCAAAAGAAGCATAGCGTATTAAATTTGTGAACAACGCTTGAAATTAAAAGAAAAAGCACCATCTTATGTGGTGCGCCTGAAGAGGGCTGTAGAATGCAACTGCTGTAACATTGTGGTAGCATCAAAAGAAGCGAAAAGAGTGAGTCCACTCTTCCGAACAACAAGTGAAATTAGAGGGATTTATTAGAAAATTATCGGCTACGGTTATAATATTGGTTACGAATACTGTTCTCTGAGACGATAGAAGTTGTTAGTTTTGTCTGAAAAGCAGTAGGTGTAAAATCCAGAAGTGATCATAAAAGAAGAATTATTAGGTTGTTATATGTATTCATTTGTTTTTTTTTAATGTTCTGCGAATGATTTCTATGAATAATCTCTCATAGCATTTTTTTTTTTGCTTTTTAGTAACTCTGGGCATTCTGTGAAACTTATCTAACGCTATTGAAATTTTATTTCTGATTCGATCCCATTTGAGATGGAATTCCAAGTAGACAAGAATGAGCAGGTTCGACATTTTCTTTTTGCTTTTAATAAAAGGTCACAAAGCTGTCAAAGTTGCTCGAGATTTTGTGCTAAGTATGGAGCTGACTTCATTACCAACGGAATGGTACAGAAATGATTTCCTGTTTCAAGGATGGGAAGTCCGAATCCACGGACTATCCGCGTTCTGCTCGACCTGTTCACGTTGATGATAACCAATTGCACACACAGACTAAAGAAGAACCATGCCTGACCATTGATCCATATTATTGTCGCGCGTAATCTTCACTTATTGCGTAATGTCCAGAAATATGGCGCATGGATGCCACACTACTGAGTGAAACAAACTCCAACAAACCTCCATTGCCGCCATTATATTCGCTTGACAACAGGATACCCCTGGATACAAAGAAAGAGCTCGGTTGGAAATTTCTGTCACATCCACCATATTCTCCAGATATTGTCCCCTCAGACCATAATCTGCACGGTCGCTTTCTAACAGCTTGTGGGGTGTTCTGTTCAACAACGATGTGGAGCGTAAAGTGTGGCTTGATCGATGATTCGAGAGTAAACCTAGAGATTTCTATTGTCGAGGCATTAAACAGTGGATGGTTGACAAGTCGTAAACAATGAAAGGGAATACTTTTTTGAATGATTCATCAAAACTATTAATAAATAATGAATATTAAAATATATTATAAAAATCGAACTAATTTATATAATAAGCTAATAACAATTCTATTTATGATTGAAATAAAATATTGTTCTTTTAAGGGCAAATGTATTTTTAAATTGTCTATAAAGGTTTAAAGTAAAATTTGAATATTTATGTTATGTTCAGCCTGTAAATTCGGGGCGCATTTTATTATTTTGCAAAACATAATCATGGTTGATTCGAGACTAATCTATTAAGTTGCAATTTAAACTTGATATTTTCTCTGCGCAGTGTCTACCATTTTTCAGTGGGTCCGTTAACAAATACGTATGATCTGTCACAACAAATTTTACACTCTTTTACCGATTATTGCATGTATCATCAAAAACTCTGCTTTCACTGAAGTGCAAAATTAGGGCGCTTAACTGAATTCGAAATCAAATTACTCTCTTTGCAATCACATTCGCTTTTCTTCTTTATCACCCAATATACAAATGCCAATATAGAGAAAGTTTAAAATAAGGAAATGCCACGCACGAATCATCGAAATGCACTTTTAACTGTTCATATTATTATTGTATACTTTAACATTTCTTGTAACTATGTGAATGAAATTCACTGATTCCTTTAATAGGATAAGATAATGACACCTCATTTGAAGGATATGTTAATCAGACACGTGCAGAGAATCTAGTTTCGACAGAGTGACATTTTACGTTTGCAAGTTAAATTAATTTCGAAACCAGATATAACATCCCAAGTAGCTACAATATTACGCATTAACACGAAATTAACCAACTGTTTTAATTACCACTCTCTAAACGTATTATCGAAATATCAACACCTGTTTACTTAGAAACTCTGCTTGAAGTCAATATAATCATTTGATATATTTAATCATAGGCGTAAATGCAACTGTTACATTACTAGTTTCGCTTAATACTCTACACAGTCATTAGTATAAGGCAGGCAGCGAGGATCGAACTCATTACTGTTATAACCATCATTACGTCATTTTTCTCTACCACCGGTAAAGCGGTGGTCAGGGATCAAAGGGTTAAGGCAATTAAAACACTGAAGAAGACGAAGGTTTCGTACATTGGCAGGTTTATTAATAGCCAAAACGGAAAGAAGAGAAATAGATTTATATAAATAAGACTGTAATCCCCAGCCACCGCTTGAACAATGGTCTGAATGATTAGCTGGTCATAACTGTAGTGGGTTCAGTTCTCACTCCCTGCCTTACATTAGTGACGATGAAGTATACTAAGATTATAGGAGTATTCCTACAGATATTTTATTATCGTAGAACTCACCACGCACTCATTTCCCATATACACATTTTATTTTGTAATCGGATATATTTTTTATTACTTCAAACGTTATTTTTAGTGGAAAACCGTATTTGAGTAGACGTTTGGTTTTTTTTTAGTTTTTTTTTAACAGTTTTTATTTCGTCTAACGGTCAGTGCACTCAATAAAACTTGAACAAAGTGAACACTGTGGCAGGATTCGAACCCGAGTCCCCTTTGCAATAGAAAACACTGTCTGATGCGGCGTACTTTATAGTCACGCAAGGTTCCATTTGCGATTAAACACATTCACTCGTTCAGGTTTTGTCGAAGGTCATATCTGTTCAGTTTCCTATCCAAAAAGCATTGTAAACAGTTTGAAATGAAAAAAAAGAATAAAAATGATTATAATATACACAGTGGAATATGCATTGACATTAACATGATCAATAAAGTCCCTACGAAATATATAAACACTTTTTCAGTCTATCGCCTGTCCTTAGGAAAATTAACACTGAAACAATATGCGATACGTAAAAATTAAAGAAACTAATAGATATGACTAAAAACTGAATTCAAACGAGTTAAAATCTGATTTCGATTAGAATAAAACTGAAGTAAAATTCAAGCGTTTCGCCGTTTAACATGAATCAGGTTTTATCTCGTTAATGTAGAGTTGTCGTTTTTGAAAATAAATTTCTTTTCCCGATATGAGTTTCTTTCTCCTTATATCAGAAAAAGAGAAAAAGAAAGCGTGTGCGTGGACATATTCTAGTCGAGCAGGTTTTCTCAAATATTAACAAAAAGAGCCTCAATTGTCAATGGATAAATAAAAGTTCAGATGACTTATCTTTCGATAAGGTACAGTTCCATTCATTATGGAACAATGTCTGAAAAACTTCAAATTTGATAAGATCTTTAAAATTTACCTGTTTATCTCCCTCTCTCTCTCTCTCTCTCTTCACACACACACACAAACACTTATATATATATATATATATATATATATATATATATATATATATATATATATATATATATATAAGTATATGTGTGTGTGGTCTAATAATCGCTAGCGGTATATATATATACAGTAGCGTCCAAAACTAAGGGACAAAATTTTAAAAGCTAATATTTGTTAGAAATAACAACTGTGAAAAGCTGAAATTTTGACAACTGGTAGTCGTTATCATCCATAATAACATACTAAAATTTGAATCATTTGCAAAGGATAGAAAAAGAATTATAACAATTATTTATTTATTTTCAAAATAGGATCGTCCAAAAGTAAGGGACAAAATTGAGAAAAACAATGTAAACAGTATGCTATATTCAAATTTTTTGATTTCCTCTAAAGAATAAGTCTTATTTAGTCATTTGTAAACGTCGCATCAGCCGGCACCATGGCAAAACGCCAAAAACTTGATTACTCTGTGAGACAAGCTATTGTGAAGCTACACAAGGAAAGCACACCATTAGAGAGATTTCAGAGAAAGTGAAACGTTCCAAGAGTGTTGTAGGCAGGGTTGTTAAATCCTACAATGATACTGGCAAAATAGTTAGTGCTTTTAAAACCGGCAGACCCCGCAAAACTTCGGCAAGAGAAGATCGAATAATGCAGCGTATGTCATTAAAGGACCGTTTTAAGTCTTGCACAGAAATTAAAAGGGTTATGAATAGTACCTCATGTGTTAATGTGTCAAGACAGACTCTTTGTAGACGACTGCAAGAAATAGGGCTGTTTAATCGAACCCCAGGGAAGAAACCACTTGTTACTTCGAAGAATAAGAAGAAGAGATTAGAGTTTGCAAACAGCTATGTAATTTGGACATGTGAAAATTGGGCAAAAGTATTTTTCAGTGATGAAAGCAATTTATTTGGAAATGATGGCAAAAACAATGTAAAGAGACGTATTGGTGAAAGATTAAGTGCAAAGTTTACTAAGAAAACTGTCAAATTTGGGGGCGGAAGCGTCATGGTATTTGGAATGTTTTCTAGCCAAGGTACAACGCCTCTTGTCCGGTTACAAACTTGTGTAAACGTGCAGATCTATAAAAACATTGTTCAAGATCATGTTGTGCCAATCATACAGAATTCAGGTTTCGATAGGGCTACCTTTATGCAAGATAATGCCCCGTGTCACAAGACAAAGGTGGTAATGAGTTACCTTAGCGAGCAAGATTTGGAAATTATGGATTGGCCACCGCAAAGTCCTGACTTAAATCCAAAAGAAAATCTTTTGAAGACCTTAGGAGTGAAAGTTATGGAAAGAAATCCCACTAACACGGAGGATTTGTGGGTGAAGCTTCAAGAAGAATGGTCTAAAATTAGTATCGAGGATTGTCAAGAACTGATTCGTTCTTGTAGTCGAAGATGTGCAGCTGTCATTGAGAGTAAGGGCTCATTTACTAAATATTGATTGTACATGTATTTTTATTGTTTTTTTGCCGTTTACATTGTTTTTCTCAATTTTGTCCCTTACTTTTGGACGATCCTATTTTGAAAATAAATAAATAATTGTTATAATTATTTTTTCTATCCTTTGCAAATGATTCAAATTTTAGTATGTTATTATGGATGATAACGACTACCAGTTGTCAAAATTTCAGCTTTTCACAGTTGTTATTTCTAACAAATATTAGGTTTTAAAATTTTGTCCCTTAGTTTTGGGCGCCACTGTATATCTAAGTATATGTGTGTGTGGTCTAAAAATCGCTAACGGTATATATATATATATATATATATATATATATATATATATATATATATATATATATATATATATTATTGATGTAGGTACCTCAATGATACACTAAAACATTTGCATACCATGATGGAGAAAATGCCTCCAACTTAATAAAAACCAATCAAAATATTTCCTATTATTCAGAGGAAAGACCAAAGAATTTATTATCATTAAATTATATTTTGTATCCTTTTGGAACGTTCGAAATTTCGATTAAAAATCTTTTTTTTCTTCGTCAACCTGGGGATCAATTATAGTATCATTTATTTGTGATGAAAAATATTCATTCGGAAATTCTTGAAAAAATAATTGTTGCATGTTAATGAAACTTTCAGGGCTAATTCACAAATGAATTAAAAAAATTTTTTTTGTTGAGAAAATCCTAATATATATATATATATATATATATATATATATATATATATATATATATATATATAAATATGAAGAAATATAGTCTTAAGATGTGCTAAATTTAAGTGCTAAATATCAGAGATGGAGCGTGTGTAAATATAAAAGTGAACATAGAAGTCAACACTTAGAGGCGACAGTCTGTTTCATGCTAGTTGCAATCATCAGGCTACGAGTGCTGTTATTTTTCTCGGCTATTTATATATACGGGTGAGTGGTGCATTGTGGGTAGTCTATTTTGGCGGTTATTTTACCGGAAGTAGTTTATTTGTTTATTTATTTATTGGGTTGAATTATTTTGCTTGTTTTTATTTATTTATTTTTTTTATTTCTTATCTTATATATTTATTTATTTATTTTTATTTTAATCGGCGTTTTTATTAACATAGTAAAATTTTGATTGTTGTAGTTTATTCTAACTATTATTTTGGCGGGACCAGTTTTTAGTTTGTTTATTACTTCATGTATATATTTGGATTGATTATCTTTATTTGTTTTTTTTTCTAACAGTTAGTTTATCGGGATCAGTTTGTTAGTTTATTTATTTATTTGGATGAATTTAGGTCAATTTATTTTACTTGTTATTATTTATTTGTTATACTATGTATTTTAGATTTTTAAGTAACGTAGTATTTTTTTCTTTTATCGTTATATAACAGTTATAGCTATTTTTTCGTCCGACTTTTGGTTTGATTTTTATAGTCTAAATAATATTTTGGTCATAATGTTTTTTTTAATTTGTTAATTATTTATTTGTTTCATTGATTTTGTTTCTTATTTTTTATTCTATTTCGTCTATTCTATTATTTTATTGTCATTTTGTTTATTTATTTATTTTTATTTTATTTTTTCCGTTTTCGATTTTTAAGTAACGTAGTTTTCATGTATGCATTTTGAGATGAGCTCGGAACTTTTATTTGATAATTTATTTTGATCTGGGAAGGTAATGATAGCTATTTTTCCTCCAAACAAAGTTTGCAAGTTTTTGATTGGTTGTTGTAGGCTGATGATCTTTTCCTTATTTTCCAAGATATTTTTGGTGTGTTGTGCGTTTTGTTTTTAATTTCCCAGATATACTTAGAAATCATTGTGCTGTTCGCGTATTTACTATTTGTGAAAGATGTATTGTGTGCATAATTTCTTTGTTTCCAGGGTCCTTCAGTTACTCCTATGAATAATTTTTCTTCATTATCTGGTGATTTTATCGTGGCTTGGTATATTACGTTGTTTTATAAACAATTACCGTTTAAGGGGCATTCGTTCTTTATTCTGCAGTTGCACATGGGTTTAATTTGTTCGTGTGGTTTGTTGATGATTTTCCTGATGTGCTTTTTTTATTATTTGTGCTATGTTCTCGGTGCAACTGTAGCTGATTTTTACTGTGTTTTGTTGAATATTTTGTGTAGGGTGCTTGATCCCGGGAAGTGTTTATGTAAGAGTTTGAAGAATATTTATCCTACGCTTCTTTTCTAGTTTTATCTGTGTTTTGTTTGTTACAGTTTCTTAAGATTATATGACTGTGATCCCTGTAGAGTCCTGTGTCATTTCTCGCTATTATTTTGCTTAGTTCGTGTAGTAAGGATTTCGCATGCTTGCGCCGTCAAAGCTTCCCATTGTAGTGTCACCACTGACCCGTATATATAAATAGCCAAGAAAAATAACAGCACTCATGGCCTGACGAGTGCATCTAGCATGAAACAGACTGTCGCCTCTGTATGTATGTATGTATCTATAAACACTAGGATTTTAAATTAGTTTTGAAATACAGCAAAGTATTTGCTTATTGGAAATATTAATTTTAATTAATTTGAAATTTAAAATAAAATAAAAACTTCAAGAAAATTTTCCTTTTTTAAAATTCATTTTAAACTTTAGGTATCGCAAATCTGTGGACGGACCTATATTGATGATTCAACATATCAATATATGCGTGCTCATACACCGATATATGTAGCTAAACATACAAATTAAAAGCAAATGAACAACTATTTTATTCTGTGAGCAAGCAAACAAAGAAAATACTGAACGAAATATAAACCGCCAATTTATTTTGTCCGTGATTCTGTTCTGAAATAGTTATTACTTTTTTTTCCAATTCACTTCTCTTTGCAACAATGATATTCTTACTCTATTATTTTCAATCTTTATTCCAATCCGACAGTTCGTATTTCTGTATTCCAAACTGATGCATTCACATTCTGTTTCCTAATTCGGCAATTCAGTAATTCTTTTGTATTTCGATTCATTTATCAATATTCCTACAATTTTTTTTCTCATATTCAAACATTTATTTTATTCTCATTATTCTCTTTCATTCTTTATTTTTACATTCTTGATTTCTATTCTGTTTTATTCAGTGTTCGTTTATATTTTTATTCCTTTATTCAAATTAAATCTTGTTTCTTTGCTATTCCGATTTTTTTTATTTCAGTTTACAATACAGTCGACGTTTTTATCAGTTTGTTTTTAAATTATGGAATTTTAAAAATAATGTCTTCCAATTTTTACATTGACTAAATCCTTTAGTATTACCTCTTCTGATAATTTATGGCAATATTTTTATTTTTATATTGGAAAGTAGTCCCCACCTCCAATTGTAAAGAGACTCCTTTGAATATTTCAACAATCTCAAAATAAAAGAATTCAATACATATATATATATATATTCTATGTATTTATATACAGAACAAGGAGTAACTAAGCTCCAAAAAGGAGAGAAAAATTCATTCTTCAAGAAACTACTAACATTCTGAGGGGAAAATTATGTGCCTTTGAGAAAATTAAATCTCATTAGGGTAGAGTGTTGTTACGGGGGGTCCATTTTGTAGAGGCATTTCCTCGACATTTCACGTTTCTTTATCATATTGTTTTGAATAGGGTTACGAACTATTCCGTAACTGAAATAGGGGTAATTAAAATGCCCCAAGAATATTTAGAATTTTATAATATCGTCTTCTGGAGTGCTTAAGTAAGAGCGATCGTTAACAAGTTATGCTGGTAGGCTGTTTACTCATTCGTCCTTCATAGGTGGTATTATTGTAACCAAGTAAAGTAAGAAAAGCTTTAGATACCTCAACTTACCCTTATTTGTATTTGCTCAACCCCCGACGAGGTCAGGTTGTGACACAAGGTCGGTTTAATGTGGGGAGCCCGAACGCGTATAACCCGGCTAGGAACAAAAGTTGTCCGAGTCCCCGCAACCGTCCGTTGCGCTGGCTTCGGTGCTAGCAATGGTCCCTCTCTCTGGTGCAATGAGAGGTGCGGCCTCGAACAAGTATTCACCAGGGTTGGGCACCTCTTTGTATAATTTTCCTCAGTTGCGTCTCTGTCCTTTGACAGAGCCGCTCCCTCAACTTACCTTATTTATTAAGGCCTTGCTTGTAATTCCTCGCAGATTATTTTATTTTAGTAATTTCTAGTAGCATGGCCCGGCGTTGTCCGTGCTTGATTTAAAAATCGTAAGACTCATACAGCAATCGCTATCACTTGACTTAAAATATTTCTGCCCTTCCTTGCCTTTAAAGGAGTGCCCTTTGCTATGCTGATGTTTCTACATGCCTTACTCCTTGCCTATCTCACACTGCGAATTTTTTCTAAGCTCTATATTAAAAATTAAATCTGTTACGAAAAAAGAACTAAACAAAATGAACACAAAACGATCAGATTTAAAAAAAAAAAAGGACTCGTAACAGGAAAAACCGAATGAAAAAAGAATGTTAACAACAAATACTTTTTCACAACCAGCCCAGTTCTGCGGAATCAGAATCAACGTTGAGTTTAAGCAAGCGAATGAGCCAATTGGAGTAAAGTGTCATGCAATATTTAAATTTTTCCCACTTGTGACGAATGCAGCTATCGATTTTTTATTGCATGCTAGCATGCTAGTTAACATTCGTGTCAGTCAGCTGTTGGATCTCACGCTGGCCAATAGAATCTTCCTGCCTATTCGTGGCAGCCGGCTATTGGCTCTCACTCTGGTTAGTGCAAAATGGCCGCAAACTATATGAAAACTGCCGTAGAAGCATGAAACATCGATTATTTCCACTATCGATGGGAGTTAGGAAATGCAAATTCGGTCTTGGCTTTTCCGCTAACTTGGAGCATGTGCATATAAATTTTGGTGCAAATCCGTCGAAAATTGCGGCCGTGCATTCGTTACACACACACACACACACACACACACACACACACACACACACACACACACACACACACACATCCTGCCTTTTATAGATATAGATTACTAGAAATACTCGTGAAAATTTCCTGGTTTTCCTATCTGAATTTTCTGATAAAACTTCTATTTATGATTGAATAAGCGCACGGCGGGGTCTACGACAATCCGTAGAAATTTCCCTGTAGCATCGTTGAATATCTGAGCATGACAACTTTAATAAATTGTTACAATAACAATCATAAATCAGAATGTTGGTCGTTCTTTTATGAAGTAAGAGGGTAGATAAGAAAATATCTGAAATTGACAATGTTTTCCGTTTCACTGAAACAGACGTTAAACACTTGGTTTTATTTTCTGACTGAAACCAAGTAGCGTCGCTGATGAGTTTTTCAATCTTTCCACGTGATCATAACGGAATACTCCATTATTTATGAGGTATTGGCAGGACGTAAAGGTTGTGCTAACTAATGGAGCAACAAGGAAAATTTTAATAAAATTACTTTTTTTATTACTACAATTACTATTACTATTTACCGAATTTTTCTATCACAACGATCTGCGTGGGGGAGGGGTCATCTCTATGGATAGTAAGTAAAAAACTCTTTAAAAACCAATTATCTCTACACAGTATTCTTGTTGATTTGTAACAATGACATTGATTAATTTCAGTTCTTTGGTGGATTTGTAATTCTCCCATTTGTTTTGTTTACCATATTCTTCTTGATCATTGCAAGCGATCCAGTGATTATGCCAGACATTGTAACATTCAAAATTTGCTTATTAATAGAAGTTACTTTGAATTTTCCAGTATTTCAGTTTGTATCAGAACCTCATCATTCACTATGACATTTTTAGTTTGTTAAGGGCAAAGAAATCCAGTCTTCTAGTAAGAGCTTTATTACCATTTCAAAATCCCAAGGAATCGTCTTTCTGCTTCGTAAACCATCGCTCAATTCTTCGATTATATCATCTCTTTTACATGGTGCAATCATTTGAACAGTTTTCATGTAATTATCGTCCCAGCACAGTTAAATACACGACCGTATAACATTCATCGAAATAGCTAAATTTACTTATGCATATTAGATTATTTTTCGATTTCTTAAAAACAGTATTTGTAATTTAAGAGTGTTTGTGTAAGAGTGTGTTTGTGAGTCTGCATATGTGAGAGAGTATGTGTGGGTGCGTGTATGTGTGAGCGAAAGAGAATGAGAGAAAGGATGTGTAAAAGAGAGAAAGTACGTGTGTGTAAGAGAGACTGAATGTGTGTGTAAGAGAGAGAGAGAATGTGTATGCGTGTGTGAGTGTGAAAGTGTGTGTATATGTGTGAGTGAGTGTGTGTGTGTGTGAGTCTGCATATTGTGCTATTTTGCGATTTGCTGACGTTCTCTTGTTTTGCTTTGACATTACACGTAAAGAGAATGAGAGAAAGGGCGTGTAAAAGAGAGAAAGTACGTGTGTGTAAGAGAGACTGAATGTGTGTGTAAGAGAGAGAGAGAGAGAGAGAGAGAGATGTGTATGCGTATGTGAGTGTGAAAGTGTGTGTATATGTGTGAGTGAGTGTGTGTGTGTGTGAGTCTGCATATTGTGCTATTTTGCGATTTGCTGACGTTCTCTTGTTTTGCTTTGACATTACACGTAATTCTGTTTCTCTTTTCAATTATCTTCTGCGCAGCCATTCCATGTCAATTTGTTAACCATTCTTGTTTCTCTTCTAAATTTGCTAATTCGTTTTCTTTTCTTAATTTATATAATTATAATTGCTGTCTTTCTCAATCGGGCCGTCAGCAGAATCACTTCATTTTCTTCGTCATAACTCACTTTATTTATGCATGTTGAGCTACAACCTCATTGAGTCAGCTGGTCGAAAGGGCTCGAATCGAATAATGTTGTTATTTTCAGGACTTACCGAACATTAATCAAGTCTTCAGAAAGCAACTTGGAGAGGGGAAAATACAGCTGTGAAAAAGGACTGTGAACGAAAATAAACGTTGTCAAAGCGCGGATATATTACGTCTGTGGCTTCTAATGGAACAACAAAGCAAATAATTTATGCAGAAGTTTATTCTTTGCGTTGGCCAAAGGAGACCTCTTGTTCTGTCATTAAATATATACTTGCCAACCGTGATATATTTAGCAGGAACGATCAAATTGTTAGCCAAACATTTATAATAAAAAAAATTAAAACAGTTAGTGAAATATCGGCAAAATCTAAATTAAATTTTATTTTCTAGAAATAGTTCATTCTAACGAAGGTTTGAAATGCATTATATACCTTCTCTCTAACCCTGAAAAACAAAGCTAGTGGATGTTACAAAAGTTTACGCGGTCAGCACGTCTTCTTCCAATAGTCTGCATGATGGCATTTTCTTATTGGTGGCTACACGAAGACTGTAATTCCGTACAGACAGCGCTTTATTGACAGAGCGGTGACTAGCCAAGCGCTTTGCTTAATAATTGGCAAATGAGGAGTAAAGTGTGAGTACGAAGAATATTGAGTTCTGAGCTCGGTGGATAATAGCTCTGTCACTCACCGTATTAAATCTGGCTTGCTGAGAGTGTCTACGAAATAGCTTTATTCTTCCTCTTGTCAGTCATAAATTTTCCTCCCATTGATCAAAGGCCACAACAAGAAAACAATCTTCAAAATTATTGTTCCACCTTATCTTGAAACATATTTAATCAATATTCTCGCGATACACAGTTTTCGACATTTCATCCATTTCTCGTTTAGCTTTATATTGATAATCTGTTTTCTTTTG
This sequence comes from Acanthosepion pharaonis, assembly GCA_903632075.3. Classification (NCBI taxonomy): domain Eukaryota; kingdom Metazoa; phylum Mollusca; class Cephalopoda; order Sepiida; family Sepiidae; genus Acanthosepion; species Acanthosepion pharaonis. The sequence continues at coordinate 2,931,462 of CAHIKZ030002777.1, forward strand.
TGGCATGTTTCTTTATTTAAAAATTGTTTGATTTCTTAAAAGATTCATTTCTGGGTAAAAATGGCTGCCTCAATCTTCGATTGTCGGAAGTTAAGTGTTAATCACTCAAATGTTTTCATCGCAATTTTAAAGACATTTGAATCAAATTTTTCAATGCGATTGAATTTATTTTCGTACTTGCTTCTATTGTTTCGCAAATTGTTTCGAATATCGTAAAAAGTGCATTTTTCTCTTTTTTTTCTTCTAAAACAAACGAAAGCTTTTCATCGAGAGAAATAAGCAGCGATCAATCTAATGTAGACAATAGCGTTGCGATTGCAAAGGCACCACAACATTTATCGATATTAACTGTTTAATTCTATTTTCAGTCATTGTAATGTTGCTCGCAATTTTTAGAAAAATTTAGAATAATAGCGACGGTAGATAAAAATATTGACTAAGTTAAAATTAGTGTGTTACGTGAATAAAACGAAGAGTGGATCAGTTAGTATGCAATATACGTCTACTAGGAAGTCATTACACTGTAGTCAAGCAATAAATAAATTACATAAGGTAAATTTTATTCTGTATGAGATGAAAGAGAACTGAGTTGCCTGGTTATGTTCAGCAAATTGTTAAATAAAATAGAACGGCAAATCCAACAGAATTCAAGCATTTACAAGGTCTAGATCTTTTCCTAAGTTTTATGACAAGGTAGCAATAGTTCCGAATTCAGAGTTATCCCCCCTGGCTGCCTACCAATGACTAAAGTGTGCAATCTACCCTGCATTTTAGCACATAGATTATATTATATATATATATATATATATATATATATATATATATATATATATATATATATATATCATTCAAACATAGGGTAACGATACCAACAATCATACCTTGGCTTCCATCTTCAAGAACCATTCAAGAACCATTAAGTGGACGGTGAATAAGTTTAAAAAAGAGGGAACAGTATAGAGGAAAACTGGATCAGGAGGTTATAATAGGAAGAGGTATCATAATTAGAGGTATCATAAGTTAGAGCTAAAGAGATCAATTAGAAAAGATACGACTCAATCCATCGTACGTTTGGCACGGGAGAGTGGCGAGTTTCATCTATGACAGCCCAAAGAGCAGTGAAAAAAGACTTGAAAATGAAATCGTACGTGAAACCTATGAGTCACCTTGTTACTCCAGGACAGAATGTTAGAAGATTAGAGGGTGGAGATCACCTTGAATAAGTTAGAACACGATCCTAGAATAATATATATATATATATATATATATATATATATATATATATATATATATATATATATATATATATATATATATATATATATATAGTATCTTTTTGCTTGATATATTGCCTGAACTTGTAATTGTTCTAGCCGTTTCTTTCTCCTGTTCTAAATCTTATTGAAAGCATATCTCCCATTTCCCTATTTGGTGAGGGCGGAGGATTCGCCGTTGACCCCCCACCAGGTCGACGCTTGGGCATTAGGTAAGCCGTAAATTCAGTTACCATCATGAGGAAGAAAGCAGACAACCACTTGCTGTCCCGTGTGAGTATAGTTTCGCTCTAGCAGAAACCCATTTACATTTTTCTTTGTTTTTTTTTGTTTTTTTTTGTTTTTAAATTTATCTATTTTTTTCTCTCCCCCCCCGACTCAAAGACATTTTGTCCCAATGATTCTCCCTTATTTGATAGTTTAGTAAGAAATCCCGGTTCATAAGAAAAAAACAGGAAAAATAGAAAATTAAATATCTTTGGCTAGATGCGATAATAAATCCGGGTAACCTTATTTTCAACTTCTTTTTAGAATAGACAATGGGACTTATACTAAGTTAAAACTTAATGTGAGAGGGTATAGCCAAGTGTGATCCAGGACTTCTTACCTGTTATCTCCCTTCCCCCAACCCTTCCCTCTGTTTTTGTCGTCCTTTTTTTGTGTTATCTGTAATAGGAGTAGGTAGTCTCTTCTACCGCCCGGTCAACACTCCCCCACTTCTCTTGGACATGAGTAGAGGCTTACACCTTGTTTTCTTGTCTAGGAAGGGATTCCCGGTACTGTTTCTCTCTCCGGCCTCTGTATTAGTGCAGCTCCGGCCTCTGTGTGCAGTCTGTGGCATCACCTCTTCATTCTGAGGGTACACGGCTGACAGTTATCTGGTTGCTGTTTCCGACTGATAGTTAGGAGCCCTAACTCTTGCGTAGCGTCTTGAGCGGCTGCTCTGATCAACAGTTGTATAATACCGGGGCGTGTGTAGTGCCATGTCACTCATGGATAGGTGTCCCTGCAGTCCCCTCCGGTGGGCAGCCCTGAGGCCACATAATGATGCAGATTTTGCCAACTCCTTTCTGCACGCATCACGTTCGAAACTGTCTTTTTCTTTTACTTCGGGCCTTCTCATCTTACAAACAAAATTCAATATGAGTTACAAAAACCGAAAGATTAACCCTAAACCAGCCTCTCAAAAACCACCTAAACCCCTCAACATTTCGTTCTGCAACATCCGGGGCATTAGGACCAACTTTTGCAGTCTGGAATCTTTCCTCACTGCAAATGGCTCTCTGTGAGACAAACCTTTTCTCGTCTATCCCCTCTTCTGATCTCTCGATCCCCGGCTATCTTCCTCTCCTCAGAAAAGACTCGCTAACCCACATGCACGGTCTTGGTGTCTACGTCAAGGAACATCTCCCTCTGGCCAGAGAGTTCTCTCTTAAATCGCCAGACCAGTCATACATGTGTCTCCGACTCTCTCTCCTCAATGCGGTAAGCTATCTCTTCTTCCTTTACCGCTCTCCATCCTCTCAAGACTGTGAGATACTTGATAGCATTTCTGACAGCATAGACAAGGCTCTCTCCCTCCACCCGTTTGCTCACATTTTTGTGTTTGGAGACTTTAACGCCCATCTCACCTTGTGGCTTAAGAATGCTACTAATGACCATGCAGGCATTCAAACGCTTAATTTTTCAATCTCCCATTCCCTCACACAGATAGTTAACTTCCCCACCCGTTTTGCCTTCAATCGGGAAGGTAAAGCCTCTCTTCTCGACCTGTGTTTTACCTAGATCCCAGAATCCTGCAGCGCCTCGCAACTCTGCCCTTTTGGTAACTCTGATCATGCAGTAGTATCAGTTAACATCTCCTTCAACTCCACCCCCTGTAAAGAAGCTCTTATCACTAGAACTTTGTTCTACTATCAACGAGCTGACTGGGACGCGTTCCGTGATTTCCTCCGCGATGTCCCCTGGGATGGAGTCTTTAAGCTCCCCGTCCAAGAATGTGCTTCTGAGGTCTCTTCCTGGGTTAAAGCTGGAATCGACGCTTTCATCCCATCAAGGAAATATAGGGTCAAGTCGCCCCCCCCCGGTTCGCGGCTGCTTGCTCAGCCGCCATCGCCCATAGGAACCACTACTTCCACCTATACCGTAGCGACATGTCTGACTGCAATGCGGTCTCACGTTGACTCCTGACCTGAGATGGAATAAATACATTGAGTCAATTGCCTCGTCCACTGCAAGGAAAGTTGGCTCCCTGAGCCGTGCCAGGAAGTTTTTCTCCTCGGAGTCTGCAAATCCACAATTCGCCCTTGCATGGAGTATTGCTGCCATATATGGTCTGGTGCCCCTTCTGTCTGCTTCGGGGTTCTTGATAGGCTCCAGAGGCGGATATGCAATGTGGTTGGCCCTGCCCTGGCGTCTCGTCTACAGTCACTTTCTCACAAACGCGCCGTCTTATATATATTCTTTCTTTCTATGTGCCGTCTCCTTTCAGGACGTAGGCGATCGTGGCTCCCCACCTCCCTCTATCCCTTGCAGCTCTCAACAAGTTCCTTCCCTCTGCCACCTCCCACAGACCACGTTCTGTCATCCATTTACTTAAGGCCGCTAGGTTATGTCATGCATTGTTTTCCCTTGTCACTCTTTCCCTCTATTCCACCCGTGAGTATGAGATTCTCCAGGCCCTTCTTCCTCATTATGTGTCCGAGGAACTTCAGCTGCCTCTTCCTGATGTTAAGTATAAGCCTCCGCCTTTATTTGCATCCTCCTTAAGACCTCACCGTTGCTCACACGTTCGGTCCATGATATCCATAGCATCCTTGTAGAATCACATCTCCACTGCCTCAGTGTCTTCTTCATCTCTTAGGAAATCATCCAGCATTTGCTGCCATAATGATGGACAGATGTCCCGTAACAGCTGAGTATTTTTCTTCTTTATCAAAAAATATATATATATATATATATATATATATATATATATATATATATATTATATTAGTTCGATCGAGGGCTGAGATAGATACCTCCTACAAAATGGTAAGGCATTAGTGGCAATCTTGTCTTTATCTAGGTTACTTCTTGCCATTATGTGGGAGATATTTCTGTAGCTCTCTCTCTCTCTCTCTCTCTCTCTATATATATATATATATATATATATATATATATATATATATATGTGTGTGTGTGTGTGTGTGTGCATGCATGTGTGTGTGGTTGGTGGGTGGATGAATATTTTGTGGAGTATCTACGACCTTTCAATTATGTTTAAATGGTTGTAACTCGCCGGAAAGTGGTTTGGTTAAGTGCGGATTCATCCAGTCCCTTTTCAGTCAATCATTAGTCTCGTCGGTGTAAAAACAAAAAAAAAATTAATGTGAACATATCTGACGGCAGAAGAATGCAAAGTAAGATGGGGATACATGCCTCTTGCCAATGATATTGAGGGAAATTTCATATAAACATCTTCAACCGAATTAAAATCTCACCCGATCCCATCTTCTGGTTTGATAACCGTAACGACACACTCTTATCTCCTTAGGAAGGTTCATATTTTCCTGAGATCATTTCATTCAGAGTAAAACGACACAAGACGATAAAGACTATGTGGAAATTTCTTGATTTCAAACATTTAATTAGTTACTTGTTATCGACATATTAATTTGAAATCACTCTTCTACTCATAAGGAGACTAAGACAATGTGTCACCCTATCCAACATTGAAAAATAAATTTCTCGTGTAATATCACGACAGCAGCAGTCACTGTCCAATCGGCATACGTATAATTGCATCAGTCTCTGGTGATTGGAATTTTATGTAAAACATTTCATAAGGTTGACAAGATTTAATACGTCCTGAGTAAGACGATAACTACATCCGCATCCTGGGTAACATGATAAACTACATCCAACAACAAGGTCTTTGGTTAGGAGGCTTTTAGGAGAGTGGACCCATCTCTAAATTGTTGGTGTTCCCAGGTCCACCCTGACCCTGTGTGGTAGCACCTATTGCGGTCCCAAATATGGGCAAATAGTTTAGCCCCAAACTGGGATCAAAACACTATGAAAGTGTAAAAATAGGTCTAAATACCATCAATACATTTTTGTTAAAATTATTACTAGCAATGAATTTTTGAAAGAAAAAGTTATTAGGAGCAATACATTAATAGCAGCAATACAGTTTTGAAAATAAAATATTACCAGCAGTACATTATTAGGGGGAAAATTACCAGCGATACATTTAAAAAAATATTACCAGCAATATATTTTAAAAAAAGAAAAAAACATGTTAGGGTCCCAGCAAATATCTAAAATACTATGAAAGTGTAAAAATAGGTTTTACTACCAGCAATACATTTATGTAAAAAAATATTACCAGCAATACATTTTTGAAAAATATATTACTAGAAGTACATCTTTTAAGAAAAATATTGCCAGCAATTGTTTTTTGTGAAAAAAATGGCAGCAATACATTTTTGAAAAAATTATTACCTGCAATAAAAATTTTGTTGGCTTTAAATAACGAAGTGAGATTGATATGTTGTAAACCAAACTAAACCAAGATTTAATGATAAACTAGAGAGATGAAAAGACAAAACAAAAAATTCAAAACATGAAAATTCTAATAGACAATGTTAAAGACAAAAAAGAATTGACACCAATCTCGGATGCATTAAGGTGCATAAAGAGGACAGAAAAGAATCTTGTCTGCAGCATAGTGATAAATGGTGATCGATAAAAATGATGTTTCAAACAACAAGCAATATTTTATTTATCGAATATCGAATGTAAATGTAGTTTCTATTTAAACATTAAGAGGATACAATTAAGTAGCACTTAAATATGCATTAATAAAATGATGTAAAGAAATAAGGTTAAACACGGTCATATATCTATCTATCTATTATCATCCACAGAGAGACTGTTTCGTCTTATCACGCCACCTCAGTGAGACTAGACATCCGTTGCTTCAATATACAGACACATACACAAACACCCCACCACACACACACATATATATATATATATACACATCTATAGTTATATCTATACCTATATCAATGTCTTTATATCTATATCAGAATAAATATCTATATCTACATTTATATATATATATATCAATATTTCTCTCTATATATCAATAGCTATATATATCTATATCAATAAAATATCTCTATTCATGTCTATCTATAGCTATATCAATATCTATCTATCTATATATATTTATTTATATCTATATCTATATTAATTTATACGTATTTTCTATCTATCTATATCACTATCTATCTATCTATGTCTCTCTCTCTCTTTCTCTCTCTCTCTCTCTCTCTCTATATATATATATATATATATATATATAAATAAAATTTTTCAAGAACCAGCCACACATTACTATTAATCTTCATTCTCCTTAGACTAATAACAAAACTTAATCCTTTCCTGAACTGATCAATGCAGCGAAATATATATGTAAATATATTGCTTGAAATTTGCTTTATTTATGGGAATAAAGTTATCAGTAACAGTGATAGAGCGTTCGTGTCGACATAGAAATCATAATTGCATGGTGATTGATAGTTTCTCAGATTAATCTTGATTGTTAAAGTCTATCAGTCACCATGCAGTGTCGATTGCTATATCCACACTATTTATGCGTCTCATATATATATATATATATATATATATATATATATATATATATATATATATATATATATATATATATATATATATATATATATATATATTCTCTTTTATACGTTATTTTAATAGATACAGTTTATTTAAGTAAATGTTCTGTTTTTAATTAAATAGTATTAATTACATTTACCGTTTCGATACCTGTTTGGGAACGAAAATTTTTCTACAAAATTTCTCGAACATTCAGGCCGTTAAATGTAATTAACATTATTTAATTAAGAAGCGGAGTATTTACTTACATAAATGGTATTTATTAAGATAACCTATAAAGAGAAAAAGCGTCGGAGTCTGTACTTTTAAAAACATTAATTTGGACTTTACTAGCCAGACGCTTCTCTCTATCTAAGTGGTATAGCACGTCAGATCAAATGACGGTTCCGTGTAGGACACAGGTTCGATTCCTGTTGGAGAACCTATATTTTCTACCACTTTTCTCGAACATTCAGGCCGGTAAATGTTGTTAATAATGTTTAATTAAAAAAAAACGGAGCATTTACTTAAATGAATTGTATCTATTAAAATAACGTATAAACCGAAAATATATTAAATAATTGCCGGACTTAATCAATTTCATTGTGTGTGTGTAAATAAAATCAAGAGATCAGCCGATTTCGCTCAAAGGTTTCAGCCTTTCGATATCTTCAAGCGATTTTGGTCAATTGATTTCCTAACGCTTTATTTTTTTTATACTTAAAAGCTCTACATGTTAATTTTTATCTGTTATATGTGTATTGATCCCTTTTAATACTACTGCACGCACGTACACACACACAGACAAACACACACACACACACACACACACACACACACACATATATATATATATATATATATATATATATATATTCGGATTACTAACACAAAAACAGAGAATGTCTCATATCAAGAATATTTAACATTGAAAAAATAAGGAAAAAATTAATTATTTTTAATATGTGGAAATCTCCGCCTTTTACCTGAAGACGGTCGCGAGACTAGAAACACGTGTAGTATAATTATGGAACATAAAAAATAATTTTTTTTTTAAATCCACATTACAAGCAAAAACGTTTGCGGCACCTCTCTTCTCTTCTTTTTAATATACATACTTTTCTCTCGTTGGAACCACTATAATCTCTTTCTTTTATATACATATATATATATATATATATATATATATATATATATATATATATATATATATATATAAGCTAAGATGTCATATTATTTTGGGGGTTGTCTTGTTCGTGAAATTTCTCTTGCCACATTGGTGTCACTCGGACAATGCCTGAGGGAACAGAATTCTGCTGTGCTAGAACACCTATAGCCACACCCTTAAATCTGAAGGAAGAAGTGGGATGTCATGATATGATTCTCAATGCAAACCCCATGGCCATCACAGATGCTGCGAATATCTTTCTGATTATCTGTCCAGGAAGCTGGTTATTTCCGAGTTTCGGGCCTTTTCATTTCAGATTGGAAGCCACTACATTAATGCTATGCTCACGATACTTCTGAAACGAGAATAGTAAAATTATGCTTGCTCTATATTAGGTCGTAACCGCTAAAGGAATGTTTTCAAATACTCCGGAGTATATATATATATATATATATATATATATATATATATATATATATATATATGCGCTTACACGGCTATAGATGTTTGTACTTACATAATAAATCTTTTAATAGAGGACTGTTTATTTTGATCTTACTTTCCCCCCTTCCTTTCATGTAATCTCAGTTAAATGGTTTTCATCATCATGCAAGCAAACACACATACCCAAACGCACATGCGCATAAATAGATGTTAAATATAGGTACCCGTATATTTAAAGTTACACCGAAAAGTGTTTCTCTTTCACAGATCCCTCCTCGGGATGTTTGTGAGCTGTTTATGACTACAGGATGTACTAATGACATACCGAGACTCGTTGCAACCAATGCTGATAGCGGGAAAACTTTCAATTGCTATGCATTACTGCTTCAGCTGAAGTGTTTTGAGTAGATTCTAGGCTGACCAAGAGGAAGGAAAGCGATCTTCGTTCAATAGCTAAAGCCATCTTTGGTGAAAAGGAATTTTTGCTTCTGCCCATGGAAATAGGATTAAACCTTGTATTACTTTAGTTCTGCCTTGTCATATGGAAACATCTTGTAGATGAACCGGGGGTGTTGGACAGATTCAGACAATTTTGGATCAAATCAAGTGTGTATGTTTATCTATCTATCTATCTATCTATCTATCTATCTATCTATCTATCTATCTAAAGAGATGCTGAAATCTTTTCTTTTTGAAATATAGCCCAAATCTGAATAAACATATTTTATTTGACAGGCTTATTGGTCGTGTCGAGAACTTTTTTGCATCGTTTAGTATCCATCTCAATATATATATTTTATATATATTAAGTATATATAGGTATGACATAGTTTTGTCCGTTAGGACGACATCGGAATAAATTTATGTTTAAATTGATGGGACACCACATGTGCATGAAGGAAAGCTGATAGACTAATATTTGTTTTATTATTTAATATATGTTTTGGGTACATAATATAGCCGATATAATTTGCATTTTTTTTTTTTTTGTTTCCGTCATTTTTGTTACTACATATTGAACATTGTTATGATACATTGATTTAAAATAAAAAATATTGGACGTGGCTTACACTATGAGAATAGTTGTAGAAGACGGACTGCACGCAAATCGATATTCGATCAGTATCGACTGGCTCACCGTAGAGAAATGGTTATAATGGTGTAAGAACCGGAATCCCTAATAAACCGCGGCTAAAATCATCGGTGGTGTTGTATGCCAAATCAAAATTATGCATTTCATGGTTATATATATTTGCAATAATTTTCACTCTGTAGAAGTCCCAGGAGCCACTCGAGGTAGATGTTTACAGAGAAAGGTGTACAGCTTAGGATGATATGTGGGGGAGAGAACGTTTAAAACTTAGGATTGTTATGATCGGGAAACCATTCTCTTGGGAATCGATTCCACAAAGTAGAGATTTATGGAAAGAAGTTGTTCGCGTAGAATTTGCGAATGGAATAAGTGTTTCGCTACAATGTGCGTGGCATGGGGTGGGGGTCTTAGCTGTGAAGGTTAGAACTGGTGGAACTAAGGAATGTTGCTCGCCTGAACATTTGCCATGGAAATAGCGATAGAATGAAAAGAGCCTTGCGACGTTTCGTCTAAGAAGAAAAGGGTTGTAGGTTGGAAAATAATTCATCATCCACAAGGATGTGGAGAGGCTTTTGGAATCTATCGAAACAGGAATGTGCAGAGTAGGCAGTTCCTTACCATATATGGCAGAAGTGCGCCGTTTTCGAAATGATCTTGCTCTTGTAAAGATATAGGATAATAGGTGGAGTCAGGTACTTAGAGTGATATAGGGAACTGACCATTTTCCAAGAATCTTTATTCGTATGAACGAATTCCATTTGAAGTTAGGATTGAATTTAAATCCCAATAGGTGCGTAAGGCATTGTGGTCTTCATGAGAAAAGACTCGCTCATCGCAATAGGTCCTCGCGGGGGTGACAGAACGTCACTAGTTTGATTTTCGAGCCTCTAAATGTGACCAGCCAATTTCCCCCTTATTGAGCTGTTAGTACGAAGTAAGAGAAGAGATCAGCTGCTAGGATCTGGTCATCTAGAGTTTTGGAGGTGCACCTATATCATCAGCATAGATATGCACAGCTAATTGGCGCATGCTCTGAGTTAAATAATTAATGAAAAGTAGAATGAGTTGAACCCAAAAGCGAGTCTTCAGGGACGTTTGTGTTGATCATTTGGGCCTCGAAGGACCGACCAAACAACTATTTAAGAACTACTTTTCAGAGGACTCTTCCTGCGATACCACAGCTGGACAGCTTGCGCAGCAAACCGTCTATGTCACAGCTTAGAAATATCTAATGCGATCGATCGAGATATATTTATTGTCTAGTGCCTCACTGATTCTGTGAACCGAGAAGATTGGAATCCGTATTGCTTGATTATAGCCTCAAAAAGTTTGTTAATGACACAGTGGAAGCATTCTTGCAAACACGGCTTACACTTGACACATTCCACAGACTTCAAGCAGCGGTTAAATTGTTTTGCCAAAATCGGGGACAAATAGGTATTAATAATCTTAAGGATAAAAAAGAATTTGGAATTTATTTTAAGTGAGTATTAAATTTTCAGGTTTTGTAAATACGGGCCTGACACGACATTATTAGAAAATAAGAGTGGTACTTATTGTAAATTTAACATTTATTCATAATTTTCTAACATTTTCTCAACAAGCGTCTTTGTCAGTGTGACTATAAAACGAAAATATCTAGAATGTGTAAAATATATTGTTATATTACTGGGTAGTTAAATGAATTAAATAAAAAGGCATTTACGTAATATTTGCCATGTAGTTTTAATTCCATTATCTCCTTTCTTATATTCTTACATCATTCAACACGTAAAAACACCAAGCTTCGTGTTAAAATTTCTTTTCTACGATATTTTAAAATAAAATTAGTAATATTTGTTTCTATTCAGATGTATTAACTGATCTAAAATTTAATTCATTTTGACATTTCAGAAAAGCATATTTTATTTTTTTTAAATTTTTAATAAAGAGGTTTATGTTATGCTGACAGATTTTTCGATATGGACGATTTTATCACTTTTACTGATAATCAGAAAAAAAATTCTACTCAAATTCTACTTAAATTCAGTTTGCAAGGCGCAAACTATTTTGCTTATTGAAAACATTAAATTTTATGCATTAATTTGGAATTAAAACTTAAAAGTTTTAAAAAAAGATGTCCGTTTTTTTAAACTTAGGTATCGCAAATTCAGAAGCTATATATATATATATATATATATATATATATATATATATATATATATATATGAAAAATATGTATGTGGGGGGTCTATTTCTATACAATTACATATTCAGTATATATTTAGGCATAATTTTACTTTTGATTTTCTTGTAAGATTTAAATTGTCTGAATAAATGATGCAAATTTCAGATTTAGTTGATTGTAGAACATTTTAAAGATTTGATACAGCAATCCTTACTTGAAGCTTTGTCTTGTGTTATATTTTACCTGATTATCATTTTGATCTTTTTTCTCGTCTTACGATAATCAATAAACTAACAGGAAATCAGCAGCAGTGGTTTCATAACTTTCCTTTTATCACAATCCAACATCTAACGTCATCTTACCTGTATCCTATAACTTCATCACGTAAAATATTCCTCACAGATTCATTTCGAGCAGTTATTGCATGCTTTTAGTGACCATGAAGTTATGCAAACCTATTATCTTCGATGGAAGACAGCGTTAGTTTCTTTACAGAATAGAGTTGATTAAACATTTTGGCAGACATACTATAAACTAATAATTTGAATTTGAACCATTTTTATCACGCGGATTTTTCTGTAAGTCTTTCAGTGATAAAGAAATTCGGGAAACTCCTGAGCTGATGATCATTAACCAGTTCTTAACTAATGGAGATGTTTATAAAATGACCAATTTCAAAATTATAAGGGCGTACACAACAAGAAAAAATCAATTGCTTTACACAATTACTTTCTTTTCCAAAGTATATGTGTAGTTGCAAGGAAAGACGCTAAATACTTGAATCCATTATTATACAAACAAAGAAAAAAAAAACCACCCGGATTATATAAAAATATATTTGACTTCAAGAGACAGTAAAAGTGTCTATAAAGATTTAATATACATCTCAAAATAAGTATAGATATTTTATATATTCTTCTCTATTACAGTCTAGCTCCGTGGAATTACTTAACAAATAACATCATTTATTCGATACACCCATATTTGAATTTGAATTCTAATGTTTCCTAAAAATTGCCTGGATACAACAAATAAAATCGTCCTTGAGATAGTGCCAACAGTAACAAAATTATTTAACAAATAAAAGAACAGAATTTGAATTCGGGACAATTTATGCGACAATTTGATTCTGATGGACACCATCTAATTCGAAATTTGATAATTTCTGTAATACATATTAAACACACTTACCTGATAAAATTAATAAAAAATTAACTAGGACATATAAAAAAAAACATAAAAGCTCCTACAACAATATTAATAATAGAAATCAGACATCTCTATCTAAATATTTTTGGCATTTGAAGGAAATGAATAAAACACCGAAAGTAAAATGGAAAATTATAAACCAAACCAGAACTTGTAAAACTTGGGATGACCCATGCCCTTTATGCCTACATGAAAAACTACACATTATCAAGTTTCTAAATAACGAAAATTTATTAAACAATAGACATGAGTTAACGGTTTTTTGCCGACATCATCAAATTTTCGCATTGAATAATTAGCATAAAAAACAAACAGACAATTAAATAATAAATACAAATTTTAAACTCCATAGTCTAAATAAAAAGTTTAAAAATCCTACCCAATCAAATATATATATATATATATATATATATATATATATATATATATATATATATATATATATATATGTATAATACCCTTTTATGAAGACGTCAAAAAAACAAATGTTAGCTAATTATGACAGCTTTATATACACAAAACCCTTTCAGGAAAGAAAATTAAATAAAAAATAAATAAATCTCCATAGATACTTAACGGTTAAGCAGACAAGACGATGTCATCTTCCCCTTTAAATTTAGACACCCCGACCCTTACCCTGACTTGACCTCTTTGAATGTAACTCAGATATTGATACATATTATTAACCCTTACGGCCCTTCTTTTTTTTTTTTAAATAATTGCTCTAGCCGTTACCATAGTAATTTTAATTTTAATAATGAATCTCTATCTATAAAAGGCAGGATATGTGTGTGTGTGTGTGTGTGTGTGTGTGTGTGTGTGTGTGTGTGTGTGTGTGTGTGTGTGTGTAACGAATGCACTGCCGCAATTTTCGACGGATTTGCACCAAAATTTACATGCACATGCTCCAAGTTAGTGGAAAGGCCAAGACTGACTTTGCATTTCCCAACTCCCATCGATTTTTTCATGCTTCTACGGCGGTTTTCATGTAGTTTGCGGCCATTTTGTACTGGCCTGAGTGAGAGCCAATAGCTGGCTGCCACGTATAGGCAGGAAGATTCTATTGGCCAGCGTGAGAGCCAACAGATGACTGACACGAATGTTAACTAATATGCTGACATAAATAATCTGCATGACACTTTACTCCAATTGGCTCATTCGCTTGCTTGAACTCAACGTTGATTTGGGTTGGGTGTGAAAAAAGTATTTGTTATTAACATTCTCTTTTCAGTTACGAGTCCTTTTTTAAAGCTGATCGTTTTGGGTTCATTTTGTTTAGTTCTTTTTTCGTAACAGATTTAATGTTTAGTATAGAGCATAGAAAAAATTGACATGTAGCAACATCAGCACGGCAAAGGGCACTTCTTTAAAGGCAAGGAAGGGCAAAAATATTTTAAGTCAAGTAATAGCGATTGCTGTATGATCATACGATTTTTTAATCAAGCACGGGCAACGCCTGGCCATGCTGATAGTATGCTTATAAAAAAAAACGTGTAAATTTCAAGAATTAGTTATTCCAAAAATATCGCTTGAAGATGAAACAGAGCTTGGTACTTTAATTCAATTTAATTCAAATAATTATATTGAAATTTTCGACTCTTGTTTTGAAACATGAGAACTCTTATGTAGCGAAGGAATCATATTTTTAAATAAATAATTATATTTAGGCTCTACTTTTGTATCGAGCACTGTTTTTAAAAAATGATAACAAAAATACTAAAGAACTTTAGATTATTTACCTCTCAAGTTCTTTCCTATTTTCTATATATTTTCACACACACACACACACACACACACACACATATATATATATATATATATATAGTTGTGTATTTGGGCAGCATACAACTTCCTTTAAAAAAGATTGACAATGTATATCATGTCAATAATTATTTGTCTGTGTCATTATTAATACTTAGGTTGATATTGTATACATTATATTCGGGTTCGGTCAAGGTATTTTTTTTATTAACAGTGAAAATATTTTAAAATTGTAGTAAAATAAAACGTATTCTAACCTAAACATCATTTAAAATTTTAGTTAAATAAAATAAAACGAATTCTAACCTAAACATATCTCTCAAAGTACTTCTGACACTAAAAAGAATCTAACAAAACACCTAAAGTAAAACAGAAACTAATAAGAAAATCTAAAATATGTAAGCCCATGTCCTTTGTGCATACATGAGAAACTATATATTACTAAGTTTATATATAAAATATAAAAAATTCAAAATTTACTGAAACAGAGAAATGAAATAGCTATTTTTTGGCCGTCATTGTAAAAACATTTTCCTTAAATAATATTTTGAAAAATAAAATTTAAAAAAAAATATATTTATATTTGATATGAAAAAATAATTTTATATACTGGGAGTAATTCTATTATATTTACTTGTTTTAAAAAGAAATATAGTCTATTAAAAATTAAAAGGAAAAATATTTTAAAATAGTAGTTAAATAAAAGGTATTCTAACCTAAACATCCCCCCCCCAAATAAAATCTTTAAGTATACAAATAGAAAAAATACCGTAAGAATTTTTGCCGTTAACAATAAAATTAAAAAAAAAAAAAAAAAAAAAAAACAGAAGACATGAATTGTCAGATGTCAGAATTCGTTGAAAAATACATCCCCACCCGTACCTAAAGTTAACCCCTTTTTCGAACGTAACAAATAACTGATACAACAAAAGTTAATAAAACTGAACACGTTACCACCCCTTGGATGATTGGATTTCTCTGTAATCTTGCTAAACGTAAATTATGAATTTCCCTTGTAGTTAAAAATCAGTAAATTTTAAAAAATAAGTTACTCCAAAATTCGCTTGAGGATGAAATGGAACTAAAATATTTAATTTAATTACAAAATTAAATTTAAAGTTTTTAGCTTCCATTTTTAAACATGGTTATTACTGTGTAAACCATATTTTAAATCAGTTAATTTATAATATAATATTTGGTATGTAATCTAAGTGGATCCTAGTAATATCAAATATTTAATCTGATCCATAAAGAGAATTAAAAATATTTATTATAACAGAGAAGATATATTACACAGCAAAAAATACCAAATTAACAACTTCTTCAAAACATTGAATCTAAATCGGATGTAACAGAAACATTGTCTAAATCGTTAACAGCAAAATTTTCCAATTGTTATATTAAGCTTTTTTCCGGAGGTTTTATAACACTATTAGGCTCTACATTAAGCAATACGATTGTATAGCTATGGATCGGAAGCTCATTAAGGATAGAAATACTTTTCATATACATATATATATATATATATATATATATATATATATATATAGTTTATGCAAATTTAGGTAATCCGTATGGGTAGACCTGAGGAGGATGATATCCAGAGGCTCAATGTAAAATTCAGATCAGATATGTTAATATCTTTTATTCAACACACACACACACATATATATATATATATATATATATATATATATATATATATATATATATATATATATATATATATATATTTCAGCATAATTTTCAAACTTATTCAAGAATCTTCCCCCCCTCTCTATCCTTCTATGGAGTAACAAACAAAAACAGAATGTTAAACCAAACGTCCGATGGAAGTTGGTTCTTTTCTAATTGGAATGAAATGATGAAACTGATTCAGTTTTCCTCTCTACTGTTATTTTTTTCATTGATTGTCTTCTTTTTTAATGGACGAAAATGAACATTACTGTTTAATTAATAGTTTTTTTCACATTGCTCATTTTGGAGACATTGTCATGACATCAAACCTGTTCTATTTCTAGTTGATTAACTCAAAGGGTTGTTTTATTGCGAAAATTCGATTTTAAACATGTTATCTAAAAAAAAACTCAATTTTAGCGGTTTTTGATATTAAATAAGTTGGACATTGGACGAAACGCGTCAATAGGAAAACTGGTAATTGCAGTTTTCCAATGTGGACTTTATCAAAGCAAAATACGAAAATGAAATTTTAACTTAAAAAACAAAACAGAATGTACCGAGCAACTGGAATAAATATTTTCATATTTTTTAAATGAAAAATAACGTCAGAGATTTTCACGTGTGAGAATATTGTCATTATATCTATTCAACCATTTTCTTTCGATTTTCGTAATGATAAAGTCCACATTGGACGAAACGTCAGCAATTATATATATATATATATATATATATATATATATATATATATATATATATATATATATATAATGTGTGAACGACGTTGTAGTGTTATATTTAGCAAACTTGTCTTGCGGATCATTGCTCCTGAATAGTGATTTAGATCTTTACTCGGTGCCCCCCATCCTTGTGGCTTTGTGACAAAACTTAGACATGCTTAATAAATAACGGACAGCGGTTGCATATTTACTGGGATTTGGGCTATTTTATATAATAACAGAAAATATATTATAAAACATTTCCGTTGGCAAAAAAATCTTTCTGGATATGGTATTATATTTCGTGCTCATTTCCTCTCTGCGGCATATTATTTTTTGCTACAGATAATATACAGCTCTGTCAGAGAAGGGTTTCATGGAAATAAACACTTTATCAAAACAAAGAGTTGAGTATTTCAAGTCTTCAAAATTACTATTATACTGCGTTTAATCTTTCACTATCACAGCTCTTCTTCTTCTTCTTCTTCTTCTTCTTAATTCTTCCGTAGATAGTTTGTTTGTTAAACCATTTTCTTCTTCTTCTTAAATTTTTATTTATTCTTCTTATGGAAAGTAGTTAGATTTTCATTCTTTTTAAGTTATTCTTCTGTAGAATTCTTCTTGTGTCAGCAAATGTTCTTAGTTTTTAAGACTGATTAAATATCGGCTTTCACCTATCCCCTGTTTTTGGCCTTGTGCCACATTTTTGTATTATAACAAAATAAATATTAATTTCTTCCCCTCCTGGGTATGACGATAAACTAAATCCGCATCCTGGGTAAGGCGATAAACTACATTCAGCAGCAAGGCGTTTGGTCAGGAGGCTTTGACGAGCTTGAGACCACCTCTTAATTACTTGTATTCCCAGGTCCACCCTGACCCGAGGTGGTAGCGCCTGTTAGGTTCCCAGCCATTCAAAAAAGCCCCAAACGGGATTAAAAACACCATGAAATTGTAAAAAGAAGTTTGATACCAGCAATGCATTTTTTGTAAAACAAACCAAACAAAACTGAAGAAAAATAATTATCAATGAATTTTTTTCTGTTTGAAAAATATTACTTTAAAAATTTGACGGCATTAAATACATTAGATTGTAAAAACAAACCAAACCAAACGATTACTTTTTTCTGGATCTAATTTCATTTATACAGATAAGCTGTCTAGATATAAATTCTAAGCTAATAATTTCTGACTTCTGATTTGTGGAACTCTCTTCCGGCTGTTTCTTTTCCAGTAAACTTTGATCTTGAAAAATTGAAGTGCAGTGTCTATCGTTATATTCCTACTTCTTATTTCTTGTCCATTTATTATTCTCTCTCTTATAATTTTTTATTTTATATTCTTTCACATTCAATAAATTGCTTTATTGCCTTGTCCGTAGTTAAATGATTAAAGCAAAAAAATCTCAGATTTTTTTCCTACGCTTTTTATTTCTATTTACCATGTTGCTTCAGGATGTGGATGAACATAACTCTCCATAACTTCCTATCCTTTGGAGCTTTTTAGTGCGCTTTATTTTTTCGCTACACACTCCCAGTCCCTTTTCTGCTAACCATTTATGCAAGTTCGTTAGGTTGGTTTCCCGCTGTTTTCCTCAGCTTCTCTTGTTTTCAATGTATCCAGTGGGTGCAACATTTTCCAAGCACTCTTATGAGACGTACTAGATATTCAATCTGGCTCTTTCTGATTCTCAGCATAAGTGTTCGTTTTGCTGCCATTTTCCTTAAAATTCCCCCTTTACTTGGATGTTTCGCCCATGGTATTCTCAGCATCCTTCTGTAGAATCACATTTCTGTTGCCTCAAATCTCTTCTTCATTTGAGATTGTTTAACAATCATTGCCATAGAGGTGGTTTGATAATTAATACAATGTAACGGTTCTGCAGACTTTTCTTTCTTCATAACGACGTTTTCCTGTTTCTTCGTTCTTTGCTAAGATTTTGGAAGGTATATTTCGCTTTTCCCACGCTCCTTCGGATTTCGGTGACACATTTAAAAGGCCAAACTAAAACGCTTAATAGTTAGCAACTAGAGCTGTTCCAGTTGATTAAAGAATAAATTTCTTAACTCCCCTAATGTGACAATAAACTATATCCGGCAGCAAGATCTCTGACCAGGAGGTTTTGGAGAGCGTGGAACCACCTCTTAATTACTTTTGTTCCAAAGTTTCATCCTGACCCGGTGTGATGCACCTGTTAAAGGTCATAAAATACCCAACGATGGGCAAATAATGAGCTCTCCCTTCCCATAAAAAAACTACATTTTAATCGTAAAAATACTAGCAATACATGACCAACAATACATTTGTAGATGAAGTCATACAATTCCCTTCAAAATATATTTAAATGAAGCCATATAATTCTGTTCAAATTATTTACATTTCGACTTTGAATAACGCATAGAGATGTAAATATGCTCCTAAACAAAATCAAGTAAGCAGCCAACCAATCCCCTAATGTTGGGATGAAATCTGTATTTATGAAATTTCAAGTAATGTAGTCAGATATCTAGAGAAATATGTATCGTTTATGCTGAAAATGTCATAACTGACCGGCAAGTGTGAAATCTGTTTGCAATGTTTATTCCTGGAGAAACGTCCTTGGAAAATGAAATCCAGACATTGTGTTCATTGAAATTTTGTTGTTGAAGCTTATAAAATTATTACTGGAAAGCAATCCACAGAAAAGTACTCGGGAATTATCGAAGACGTTAAACACATGACAGTCTCACATATATCAACATTTAAAAATATAGGATAAGGATACATTACGCCTTCTCGGGTTCACGTTCGAAGCTGACATGAAGTAGAAAACCATATTGAATCCATTGCTAGATAAGCTGCTAAGAAACTTAGTTCACTGCGTCGTGCTAGACAATTATTCTCACCAGAATCTATTTTACATATTTATAAGACTACCATTCGTTCATGTTATAAATATTGCTGCCAAATCTGTTTCTGTGTTCCTGCTATATATTTGGAGATTCTTGATAAAATCCGAAGAAAAATTTGCAAAAGTATTGGTCCTGAATAGACATCTAAGCTTCAGTCACTTCACCCACCCCCACCGTAATGTAGCTTTCCTGTGTCTTTTTTATAAATACTCTTATGGTAATTGGTCTGATGAACTTTCCAATATGATACGTTGACTTTATGAATTTAAACGCAGTACGAGATTGGCGGCAAAGTCTTATTAATTTTCAGTTTCCATATGTAGATGTAACTGTAAGTTCTATGCTAACAATTTCTTTTCTCGCACTTCTCGCTTGCAGAAAACTCTTCCGACTTCGTGCATTCCAATCAACTTTGATCTTCAAAAATTTAAAAATCAATCGTTATCTTCTCTCTTCTTAATCCGTATTCTTTTATTGTTTTCTCTTCTTAATAATATATTTTCTCATTTTCTCGAACACTCAGTAAACTCTTGTATCCTAGTTGCGTAATTGCCTTGCTTGTGATGAAATGATTTAAAAAAAAGTACATGCCAGAATCGGGTACACAAACTCGTAAGAATTGATAAATATATTCTAAAGAAAATACTCAAATCAAAAATTCCGTCAGAAATCTTTAAAGAATTTCGTTTAATTTTCTCAATATTATGAATGAAAGGAATAGGGTTCAGTGAGGAGCACACTTCTTCAAATTTTGTGAACTGGCGCTACGGAAACACAAACACAGAATTGTACCAAATAACAGAAACCACATCACTTGAGGTCTTTTAACAAAAGCAACAACTAAAATGGATATCACATGTAGCTCGAAGAGAAAATCAAGAAAATCAAGATGTTGACCTTTCACACTGTTTTAAACAAAATGTTAGGAAGGAAACCCCCATCAATACTGAAAAGGGCAATAACAGCTACTGAACATGAGAAACTTGAAAAATTGTTTTAAGAGAAATATTTTATAAATTTAAACAGACAATGGCACTGGCAATGTCAATTGCTATCTACTGTCCTCCTGATTACTTTTTTTCTTCCCGCTCATTATTAATGTTTTTGTTCCTAATTGTCTTACACCCTGTAATCCTTTGTGCCTTAGTGGCTTTACTCTCTTGCATGGGGTGAAACTGAATAAAAAAATAGTAAAAAGGACAAAGCAGAACGTTTAGTCATAGCACCAAGTCTCCATTCACAACAGAGAAATGCCCGCTCTTTGAATCTATTATAAAAAGCAATCGAATTACTCGAAAGGCTTTCATTTACACAACAAATACTTTTCAACAATATTTTCATTGTCAATGCACTTTATTCACTGGTGAATATTAATAACACAGATTGAACATTATACACGGAAAATTTCAGATCAAATGTCACTTAATAATTGATTTATCGACCTAATTATTCTCCTTAGTCGATAGACGGACGTAGAAATGATCTCAATAACGAGATGTCAATCATCTGATATAGGCATGCATAGATATCGAAAATTACGTGAACATTTATATATATATATATATATATATATATATATATATATATATATATATATATATAAAAAAAGATTGGCTATGCATATGAATTCCGTGTCAGTGAAATAGAAAAGCAATCAAATGAAAATGCCCTCATAAATAGCGAACACTGCTTCGTGTTCTACTGGGCAAAATTTGAAACTGAAGCAGATGGTGCGTCACAAAGAACACTGTGGTCTGCTCATACCTGTCCTGGAGGTAACCTATTAGTAACCTTACAAAGCTTAAGCTAACATAGAGCATCTTTATTTTCACTTTCAAAAACTGATTCATTCGGAGTCAAAGAATATCTCGCGGCTCTTGTCATTCTTTGATGAGATGCCTCTTGTGCACTCTTGACCAGTGCCTGGCCATTGGTCAGACGAAGCGTAAAGACGAACTTATGATTACTGACCACTACAACAAGCTTACACACCACCCTCACCATCACTTTCTGCTGGTCATGGCACCACGTGTGGAAACCAGCTCAGAGCCATTTGAACTGTTCTTTCGCCACAACGTTTACGTCTTAGCCTTGAGGTCAGCAGATCTGCAATACTTTAGACATGATTCACTTCCGAGTGACTGATCCTTTGGAGTCCACGCATATTTTTTAAAAATATATCATTCTCTGATTCTTTTTAATAATGCTAATTCATATTGACTTTCTATGAGAGATTATTTGTTTCGAAATATATTTGTCGATTTTTTTTCATCTTGAGCATTTATTTCTTTTACTCAGCGAATTCGCTTAATTCATGATTTTTCCAATCAATTTCCTTATCATAAAGATTTTGATTGGAGGTTTTTGCTGTTATTTCTTGAGATCGCAGTTCATAATCTCTCTAAATTGCAGTGCGAAATTTTAATTCAACTCGCGTTCGTTAAATTCACATGCAAAAAAACAAAAACAAAACAATAAAAAAAAAACAAAGAAAAAACAAACATTGGGGAAGCTATGAATCTGTCTCCTCCTATGAATCAAATGTAACTTGGAAAATCATTCTTATTATAAATAAATATTGATGTAATATTCACGCGCAAAAAATGAACTATTCTTACGATTCAAAAATATAAAGGAGTTTATAAGTCGTAAAAAAATAAATAATTGAAAAATCATCTCTATATAAGACGCGAAAATGTTTTATCTGTAAGTTTTGCAGTTATTTGCCTTGCAACGGCAGAGGGAAATATATATTTTTTATGACAATGGCGGGTTGTTCAAATATATTTACAAAGTTGGGAGAAAAAACAAAAAACTGCAGTGGGGATGTTGAAAACGCTCTCGGGTTTAACCTCGCTTTTGTTTACTTTCTATTTTTCGAAGGAATTCATTTTTCGTGATCAGTGATTATATAGTCCAGAATTATGACATGTTATGTATCGAACAAAAAGAATAATCCAGTTGGTTAGACGCTGATCTTTTCTTCTATAAACATCGGACAATTGCTGGCTGACTCATTCAAAAACGTCCCACGCGTTCATTATTAATCAGTCCATAGATTCTTCAAATGTTTTTACAATTCAGCAGCTTTCAATTTACCGGCTTTTCCGGAGCATTCTTTGTTCTTGAACTCAATTTACACTTTTTGTAAACTTGACAAACTTTTTCCTATACATCTCAGTGCATCATCGCCTTAAACTTCTACGATTGATTCGTCTTCGTGGACTACAAAATTAACCATGCAAGTTAAACAGTGTAGAAAGGGCATTTATTATTCAGTCTGGAATTTCTTTAAAATGATGTAAAACTGTCCTTTTTTTCAGGTACTTCTTAAAACTATTAACAGCCAAACAAAATAAAGTGAAGAAACTTCATGGACACTTCTAATAATTCCCCCTATATGTGCAAAACATAATATCAATCTTGAAATTATTATAACGCGCATCCCTTTTTTCCAGTTTACTCGAAGCTGACAATGACCCGTCTATATAAAAAGGTTTTTATTATTCTGATTGATTGTTAGATGTCGCTATTAGTGTGTAAAATCTTATTTTGTTCCAATCTGAAAAAAAAAGGATAAATGTAGAAATAAAAAGCAAGAAATAAAACGGCTAGTCTAAAGTTTTTCCAAAGATGAATATTTTGTGTGGACGAAATACTCAGTTTACCGGATATGGTGAATTCTTGAAACATTGATAAAAATAGAAATGATTCAAACAATTTATGAAAAGATTATATGGATGAAACGAGAAGTGTTTCAGGCTAAACAAAAATAAAGAATTTGAAGAATATCGAAGGAATATGAAAACTATTTTGGTACTAAAAATAATGCAACAGAGAAATTAGAGGTTGGGTGTGGGTTAACAGATAGAAAGATGCAAAGAGACAGAGTGTGTATGTGAGTATCTGTGTATGCATATGTGTATCTTTTGGAATATATGCGTATGGGAGTGTATATTTGGTGAGAAATAAAGAATGTGTCTTTTGGAATATTTGTGTATGTGCTTGCAAGTATGTGTGAGTTAGCAGATAGCGTGATGCGGGGAAAAAGGGAGAGAGTGTGTGTATGGATGTATATGCGTGTCTTTTGTGTATGAGAGTGTATCTTAGGAAAGAAATCAAGAGTGTAACTGTGTGCTTTGGAATATTTGTGTACCTATTTGTGTCAGGAGATTATGTACATGTCTGTGTGTGTTTTGTAACATTTGTGTGAATCTATATATTAGGTGATACAGAGAGAGAGAGAGAGAGAGAGTGTGTGTGTGTGTGTGTGTCTGCGTCCGAAAATTTGTGAGTATGCGTGTGGCTGAAGGCTGAATTTTCAGTTTCATTTCTTTATCGTGGATCGAAGACAATCCTAGCGATTCTATTTTGTCAAATATTTGAAGGCAATTGTTTAATATCTTTCTCAGAGTATTAATGGCATGTCGGGATTGGAGCTGCTCAAATTCTCACTTTCCAGAATTCAAAAGCGTTTACGCGGCCTTGTGGTTTATCAATCATTTTCCATCCTGAAACCCCTCCCCTTCAAGAGGAAATGCTGCCTACTATATCGCTGTTTTCTTGGGAGATTTTCAAACGAGCTACCGTCTTTAATTTACATTAGTCACGACACATACACATACCGCCATGCTACGTACAATTAATCCACATTAATTTCGTATTCCATTTGCAAGGAGGAAGCGCTTTCCCAGAAATGTTACTTTGTGCAACAGACTCTAAGAAGTCATTCGTTATGTATCCAATATATGCTCTCATTTCTTTATCAATTTACGACATTAAAGCGATCTCATTCAGTCACATTTACCGGCTTTTAGGCCTAGTGTTAGTGGAATATATATATAAAATTCTGTGACTTTCGTTAATCCGTCAGTCACACCTTCTAAAATCGCGTTATATTGAATGATCCAAACCAAATTTAAGGGAGAAGTTCCAACAAGCAACGAGGTACAAAGTACAGTTGGTTTTACGAGGGTGTGTAGCTTAATGCAATAAATTTTCATTATTTTTTTTGGAAAAAATAAAACTTTTGTTATTTAACATACAAAATACTCCAACTATTTTAAAAAAAACAATTTAAGGATTAAAACAAAAATGACTTATTTAATACAAATGCAATATTGTTTTTTGCATATCTGTACTTTAAGTTTTTATATACAGGAATCCATGTTTCAATTCGTTCTACGTTTGCGAGATATAAACAGTCACAAGTTCAAACGGCTCAAAATTAGTTAGAATTTGGCACCAGAAAGAAATATTTATACATGGCCAGTTGCATGTTACATGATCAAGAGTAAGAACTCCTAAGAATTTATTCTTCGCTGTTAAAAAGTAAAAAAAAAAAAAATTCTTAAATTTTTTATTTACAATGAAGCCCTATAAAATTAAATTAAATCAGTGAAATTATTAAACCGCGAAGTAGCGTTTTTGTCAAAGTATTTTTCTAAACCAATCTGCATTAAATTTATTCAAATTTCATCGACTGGTTTGAGAAATTGAATGAAACGTAGAGTTTGTAAATCTCGACAAAAAATGTTAGCGATAACTTCAACAATGCAACACACTGACACGTTTTGCGAAATAAATGATAGTAGTATAAAAATGGTATCTGCGGTCTCAGGATTAAAAACTAACGACAATATTTATGAGAAAACAATTTAAAATACACGACTAAAATCATTAATATTAAAATTGACAGTCTGAGATTAAATACCCAACAGAATTATCGAAATTATTTTGGGAATCAGGAATTAAAATAAAATATCTAATAATGTATTTAAAAAAAAAGTCAAATGGCAGCAAGGTGAAGAACGTTAAATGCTTGGATTTAAAATAAAGTGTTTTAAAAAAGAAAAAAAATACTGAAAAACAAACAACAAAACAATAAAACATGTATGGAATGCTTTTCATAAAAACATAGATTTAATCTTGGTTAATTAGAGATAATTATGAAAAGACGGGCGGATTTATCGACCAACTTCTCTCGATAATCACAATATAATTGAAACTATTCGTTTCGTAATACATAAAATAAAAGAGTAAAAATTTAAACAACTCGAGGAAGGACGGAGAAATCTTGGCCGAAATGTAGCGTTAAATCCAAACAAAATTCTTAATTCCTGGCAAAACTTTTTTTTTTCATTTTAGAACATCAGACTGCACGAGAATATTTTTGGGAAACATTAACCAAAGCGGAATAATCAAAACAATAAAGATAAAGATAGTGTACAAGTTGGTGGAATAATGAAAATATTTCATCTCCGATTCTGAGATATTATTTATCATAAATAGCAACTTGGCGATATTAACGACACTCTGACCTTGGTTTTAATTTCTTATCGCTGATATTCTGACACATACTCACTGTTATTCTCTTTACCACCATCTTAATGTTAGTTCCGGGTTTCTACTGTTATTTGTCTCTGAAATCTTTATTAATATCGTCAAAGTAATTGAATTCTGTTTGGAAAGCGATGAAAACAATATTCTTTGTCCTCGATGAAATGTGAGAGAATTATTGGAAAATGTTAATTAGTGTAAAATTACTTTGTTAATTCATCGATATTTACTGTAAATACGTATTTATAAACGCTAATGAACACGTATATATTTACATAGATAAAAGAATATATACGTGGCGGACAGAGACAAGAGGGTAGATATAACTGGAAACAATATATATATATATATATATATATATATATATATATATATATATATATATATATATATATATGTGTGTGTGTGTGTGTGTGTGTGTGTGTGTGTGTGTGTGTGTTGCGTGTGTGCGTGAAAAAGAGAGGGAGAGAAAACAGAGGGGACTATGTATACACACTTGTACCAAGTCTTAAAATATTTCAGGGCAGGTGTTTGTCTTTTATATGAAATGATTGTCTACCGTCATTGTCCTATTAAGGAAAATGCGACTCTCGATAGGAATCGAGTCTCTATTATTTTTTCAAACAAAGAAATAACCTTTTACGAGTACGATTCCTATTAGCAGACATTTTCTTTAATCGGACTTCTTGATATTTAAGCCGGTAGGCATTAATTTCCCTGTTAATAAGGAATACTGACTCAAACACAAACGTTTTTAGTAATGGTGTTAGATTAAAAAAAACATCAACTACTCTCTCGCTCTTCTCTCTTTCTCTCTCTCTTTATATATATATATATTTAAATATATTTAAAATATATATATATATATATATATATATATATATATATATATATATATATTGTTACCGTAATTTTCTTACTATATTATGGAAATACAATTGGTCGGGTAAATAAACTATTATTAATTTTATTATTGTTAAAACAAAATTACAGCCTCTTTCGATTCACTTCCCTCTCCCCCTCTCTCTTTGACGTAAAACTCATTTGGATATATCTGTATTACTGACGTCTGTCTTCTCTCTTTTTTTCCTTTTCTTTTCTCCCCTCACATTCCTACATATCATTTCCGCTAAGTTAACCATCTAAATAGGTCAAGGTTCGGTCACTCCTCCTACCCCAATATAAAGCATGCTTAAGAGATATATGAAATTAAGCCCTCCCTATACTCTACCTTGTCTCTTTACCTACCACTCTCACCCCCCTGTTAAATTACAAAAATTACACTACCCATCAATTTCTAATCCCATTTTTCCTTTAATTTCGTTGTTGGAATTGTTACCTGTTGATCCGGAGTCCTTTAAAAAGGATTTTGGTGAAATAAATTATTGTAATGGTACCTTAAAGTGGTCTGGCTTTCATTAAATATTAGCTCTGTATTCACATTGAGCTCTCAGGATTTCATCCTCCTTGGAATTACCCATTCGGTTTACAAGTTCTTCATAACTTAATTATATTATATATATATATATATATATATATATATATATATATATTAAAGATGTAAATTATAATTTATAAATTCATGAATCATTCATACAAAAAACAAATATAGAGGTTAATGATTTAAATGGCGAGAATACATCTTCGCAAACAATATAAATGAGATACATCAAACCCAAACCTCTATATGAATGATATGATCCCTGTTCATAAATTCCAGTTGCATAAGGTCTTTTAATTTTTACAAGCTTTCGTCTGTTCCTACAGACATCCTCAGGTATGGAAATAGATTTTCTTCTTGCTTTTTTTGTTTTTTGTATGAATGATTCATGAATTTTATATATATATATATATATATATATATATATATATATATATATATATATATATACAGGTAAAATGAGAATAAATGGAGTGTAATTCCACTGTCCGTAACGTTTAATTTTAAATAGGGCTCCATGCTAAGTAGAAAGTAAAACAAAAAGCGTTGGTGGACCCATCGTGCAACTTACCAAAACCTTATCCAAAAGACTTATCCAGATATAATCTCAAATAAAAACCACAATACTGAAAAAAGAAAAAGAAAATAAAGCCCTTTAGTCAAACTTACCTACTCAATAAAGTGCTCCACGCCTAGATGTTCTTGACCGAGCAAGAAAACGCTTACCAACATTAAATAGTATAAAAGGATGACTCTAGTCATAATATATATTGTTCCTAAACAGTAACTGAGTTTCATGTAGGATGTAAACATCATATGTTGAACAAAATATATATTTATTATTAGTATAAATATTAGCTATTTTATTACATATAGAGCACTGTTTGATGACCTCCAGCTATCACTCTACGATGTATATATATATAAATATGTGTTGTTGGTTTATTAAGGGCTTTAATATAGCTGTAGCTGAACATATACAAATCTGATATTTCATATTGGTCACCGAAACTTGCTCAAAATATTTCAAGCGTAAAATAGCAAAAATCACCAACCAGTTTCTCTACAACCAGTTTCTTTTTTTTTCGTGAAAATGTCTTTGCCGAAATGAGAATAGATGAAATAGTGACAGCACAATTAGACAGCAACAAGAAATGCCGAAAAATATATAGGACGCGTACCCAAAATTAGCCGATACAAAAATAGGACCGTAATTCCTATTTTATCTTTCCCATTTAAAAAAAAATGCAGAAATATTCAACCTCTTGAGTATTTTCTATTACTTTTCTCTAATTATTCACCCTGAATGTGATTTTCTGGCATTAATCTCCATACTTAACTTTGATGAAGCCGTTGAATAGATAAACTTATTAAAAATAAGTGATAATATTGTATTATTGTTGTGAATTATTTTATTCACTAATGAATTCCCAGGATGGATGTTATGTGTCGAGACACTATGGTAATAAAATAAGTAAATCCAATTTCCTTCTCGCTTATAACCATCCAATATAATAAAATAAACCTTTTCAGTCCTAAAACTGAATTCGTCAAATAAAGATTCATAAGCTTCTACTAAAGTTGTTGCTATATCACAGGCACTATCTGTAGATAGATTGCCAAGTATTAGCTAATGAGCGTTTATCTACTCAGTAGTTTAGAATTTGTGACTATGAGTCATCACAACCGTCTTCCGAACTTTTCTGTCAATCCAATTTCACTCGTAAGGCTTGGATCAGAACATAGTATGATTTTCAGGCACGTCCCAACGGTTCCACGTGCTAGGATCGTTCCCCCCCCCGCGGACAACACCACACAACAGAAAGAAACATTGAAGGCAGAACACTCAAAATACGGTTTCGAATCCATCTCCAATGTTGAACAAAAGAGGGCACAGTGAACTTCTGCACACAACAAGGATACATATAGCAGTGAAATATATATATATATATATATATATATATATATATATGTGTGTGTGTGTGTGTGTGTGTGTGTGTGTGTGTTGTGTGTGTGTTAAATTTAGTAAACACCTTCCCATCAATAAACACACGTCAAACACACTCTTCCATACCACCAACTTTCGTAAAGAAAGAATCTAAGCCCGCATATCCGCGGTCTTTCACTTCGACGCTGCGCATTCCTTAATCAATAAACGGACACTACGAGACAGAAATAAAAAAAAATGTCCGCCAGACACACTCACACATATTATCACACAAATCACGCAAGACCAACTAGAGATATCACACACAGACACGCAAACGTCTTACTACCATCTTCAGAAATTATACACACGGTCACTACCAGACCGCTACAAAAATGTCCACCAGAATGCTAACGTGCACACAAGTACAATCATACGCATATTAAGACAACAAAACAAAAAACACGTGAGGTCTACTTGACCAATGAAAAACAAACAATACCGAATTAAAGTACTGATCTTTTCTCTTCCATTATTAATTTTAAAAAATCTGATGAAGCTTAAATAAAACCAAAACATGTTAAATTTATAAAAGCCTCCTATTTGTTCCTATTTACATACATGATGCTATATATTTCAAATAAAGTCTCGAGTTTCAGATGAAAATGTCATTAGAAGCTTAGCGTTGCCCTGCAAATGATCATAAATCATGTCTGTTGATGGAACACTGCAGTAGTAATCGATTATGAAAATAGATTACCAACTAGTACTCCAAAGCGAGATATATATTACATTCGAAACGATACATTTCTTTCTCGTGCATCTATTTATGTCTTTCTAATACACAAAAATCATCAGTTCTCAGGTCGGTATCAGT
Organism: Acanthosepion pharaonis; assembly: GCA_903632075.3. Taxonomy (NCBI): domain Eukaryota; kingdom Metazoa; phylum Mollusca; class Cephalopoda; order Sepiida; family Sepiidae; genus Acanthosepion; species Acanthosepion pharaonis. Next base: position 2,962,113 of record CAHIKZ030002777.1, read on the forward strand.
AGTAAGTCCGATAATATCATATTACCAGCTGATCTCAAAAATGAGCAATTTGTTGTTAAAAGGGGCAAGAATGGGATTGTTAATTTTAACGCCTCAAACTGCTCTCTTTAAATCGTCCTTTTTGCTTTCCAACAGCATGGCAGATGCTAACCTTCAGGGGAGGGAATTATTGCACCTACTCGGAATAACAGATGGCATGAAATGGAAATAGTCTATGTAATCAATTACTAAGTCTACAACTAAGAAACATGGTTCATTATGGCGTGTCGATAATTATTCTCGCCAGAATCCATTTTACATATTTATAAGACTACCATTCGTTCATGTTATAAACATTGCTGCCAAATCTATTTCGGTGTTCCTGCTATATATTTGGAGATTCTTGATAAAATCAGAAGAAAAATATGCAATATTATTGGTCCTGACTAGACATCTCAGCATCAGTCACTTCACCCACCCACCCCGCTGTAACGTGGAATTCCTGTGTCTTTTCTATAAATACTCTTATGCTAATTGGTCTGATGAACTTTCCACTATGGTATGTCGACTTTATGAATTTAAACGCAGTACGAGATTGGCGGCAAAGTCTTATTAATTTTCAGTTTCCTTATGTAGATGTAACCGTAAGTTCTATGCTAACAGTTTCTTTTCTCGCACTTCTCGCTTGCAGAAAACTCTTCCGGCTTCCTGCTTTCCAATCAACTTTGATCTTTAAAATTTTTAAAATCAATCGTTATCTTTTGTCTTCTTAATTCGTATTCTTTTATTGTAGTCTCTCCTTAATAGTATATTTTCTGATTTTCTCGAACACTCAGTAAACTCTTGTATCCTAGTTGCGTAATTGCCTTGCTTGTGATGAAATGATTTTTTTTAAAAATGTCAATACTGAAAAGGGCAATAACAGCTACTGAACATGAGAAACTTGAAAAATTGTTTTAAGAGAAATATTTTATAAATTTAAACAGACAATGGCACTGGCAATGTCAATTGCTATCTACTGTCCTCCTGATTACTTTTTTTCTTCCCGCTCATTATTAATGTTTTTGTTCCTAATTGTTTTACACCCTGTAATTCTTTGTGTCTTAGTGGCTTTACTCTCTTGCATGGGGTGAAACTGATTAAAAAATAGTAAAAAGGACAAAGCGGAACGTTTAGCCATAGCGCCAAGTCTCCATTCACGACAGAGAAATGCCCGCTCTTTGAATGTATTATAAAAAGCAATCGAATTACTCGAAAGGCTTTCATTTACACAACAAATACTTTTCAACAATATTTTCTTTGGATATCACATGTAGCTCGAAGAGAAAATAATGACAATTAAGACGCTGACCTTTCACACTGTTTTAAACAAAATGTTAGGATGGAATCCCGCATCAATACTGAAAAGGGCAATAGCAGCTACTAAACTTAAGGAACCTGAAAAATTGTTTTAAGAGAAATATTTTATAAATTTAAACCGTCAATGGCACTAGCTGTTCGATCAATGAATATAGAATGTTTACTTATAAGGAAACGGTAACTATTACCAATACTATTTACATCGCAAAATATATCGTTTAACGCACTCATCAGTGGGACCAGCGTACCGAATTCAAATTTTAACCGATGACTTTGTCTTCACTTTTTTTTTTTTAATAAATAGTCTTAGGAAATAATGTATTTATTTCCATCTCACCAGCAATTGATTAATTGTAGAATTACCTTAACTCCCTAACTTTGGTTGACAATTCTGAATTCAAAACTGTTTAAGTATGGGGCTAGCAGTTTTACCTCGTAAAAAAATTATTTTCTTCGTAAACCGCAACAGTAAGACTAGCGTGTTAAGGCCGTGATCTTATTCTTGAAACGGAATCTGCATGTTTTATACTTCTATACGAAAATACCAAATTTAAGGTTCCTAATTTATTTCCATGGAAACTACAACAGATACAGTGAATATAAGAACACCATTGGACGCAATAATCATTCAAGAACAATACTATTTTATACTTAAACATCACTGAACACTGCGTATTTTCGACAGTGACGAAAAAGATATCTTCAGACAGTCCTGAAATTGGCTGGCTACACACATTAGTGTCGACCTTTCCAACATCCAGACTGTGCGCACATCCATTATTTCGGCTTAAAAACGTTCTGCAAGTGTCAACAAAGATCAATATATGTACTGATTTTATTTATATCAAACCGCATTTTGACAGACTGCTAAATGTAACAAGGGAAAAGTATGGGTTACTGGCGTTAAGGTTCAACATCTACTGCCAAACGATCACCGACCGGCTCTTATATTGTGGGCCAAAAGTATATATTATTTAAAATTTACTACATTTATAGGAGAATTATGTTATCTCTCTCTTTCACTCTCTCTATTTCTCCCTCCCTGTCTGTCTGTCTGCCTGTCTATATATATATATATATATATATATATATATATATATATATATATATATATATAAAAGAAGTTGTTTGTGAGACTGTGTGTGTATGCTTTTTATGTACGTGCATATTTCTCAATCGATTTTGTGTAAATTGTACACACCTATTGCAAATTTATTAATATGTCAAGATAAAGTTTTCACTCTCAGCCCCCCGCCCTCGGATTTGGTAGAAAATCGATAAAACTGAAGGTGGGTACGACTTTTTTCAAAAACCAAGGCAAAGTTACATGCAAACACAATTTTTACTGGATTGCACATAATGCAAACCATCGCTTATGTTACGTAGAGTGATAGTTTTTCTGCGACATTGGCTTCGCACAAAAAATTAAAAAAAAAACTGTGAAAAAAAGTGGCTTTCGTATTGCTTAAAATAAAAAAAAAACTTCCTTTTTTTTTATCCAATCTTCTTCAAAACCTGTCACAAAATTTGCCGTCATGCAAGAAATAACAGAGATATGGTTTTAGTCCTGTTCACTTAAACGCATATAACGAAAAACCGCGATAAAATGTTCAAAAAGCCCGTTTTTAGGTCATAAATCCCTGGTTTTTCATCCGATGCTTTCCAAATTTACCATGCGAATTACATATGACACACAAATTGCCTTGCTTTAGATTATTTCAGTTAAGTGAACGAAATCTACGACAAACAAGATCAAAATCGGCTTTTGCCATTTAGCCAATAGTTTCTTCATATGACTCCATCCTAAATTGGCATTCGAACAGCCCTTGATGTAAAGATTGTTTGAGAAGGACTATTGAAGCATTAAAAGGGAACAATTCCCGAAGAACATCTTATTAATCTCAGCTTTACAGTGCAAAGAGGAGGAAGATTTTCATGCGTTTCCACTTGCAGTTGAATCAATCTCTGACGCTTTATCCTTGTTTTTATTTGATTATTAGATTTGTTAACAATGCCATACTATTTGAAAGTTATTATGGCCAAAGGAAATCTACTGAATATCCAAAACATTGAAATAATTTAAACATGAGCAACAACAACACAGGACGGTTTTATCAATGGAATTCCTTTCTTAAGAACATTCAAAAACTTGATATACTGTAAGAAAGATGATGTGGGGAGTAGCTTAGTATACCAACGGATGATGCATGCAAGTGGGGATGCAGGAAGATATTTCTAGAGATGGGTGCGCGTGTATAGGAGGTGCGGTTATACAATTGTAGCCATATACACCGGGAGAACCCAAGGTACCTCGGCTAGTATATATATATATATATATATATATAATGTATGTGGTTGTGTGTGTGTATCAGTGTACTTCACCTTTGCACGCACATGCTACTTTATTAAGATATCAATATACATTTACCTGCCATATGTCAATGACGTATTTATAAATCAGATAATTCTTTGATTTATATAGATTCTAATGCTTATACGCACACAACACACATATATATATATATATATATATATATATATATATATATATATACTTACTTTATATCCATATACAGAGAAACGTATTACTAAGACAATTGTAATTAAACAACACTTGAATGGTGAGTATCAGTATTGATTATTTGGGGCTGATATCACTGAAATTCTCAATAAAAGAAAGAAAATGGAAGTCATATCTTCGTTTAATCTACAGGAAAACATAATTACACTTAGCATATGTTATCATAAAGTTATTTCTTTTCATCACAAGCACACATTCTCCTCTCCTTCTGTTCTCTGCAGTTGCCATTTTAGTGTATACACACGCATATATATATATATATATATATATATATATATATATATATGCGTGTGTGTGAGTGAGTGTGTTTGTAAGATTAATTAAAAGACAGAATTGAGAAAAATGTTTTAGTATTTCTTGCTTAAGCATTTCCTAAACTGACTCCGCGTAGCACAATGTGACATGTATGCAAGAAATAGTCATGTTTTTGTTTAAGAACTTTCGGATATTGGTTTAGTCATTTACAAGATTCAAGATTCAGAAAGCAAAGTTCATTAAAATCTTTACTTGTTTTGTCGAAATTAATTTAATAAATCTCGAAATTGCGCTCTAGAATATTATTATTATTATGTAAAACACATCAACAAGCAAGTAAAATTCGCAGCTCAACAAAATGAAGGTTTCAATTGTTCAAAGTTTGAAAAAGTTTCAAAATAACGATATTTTGAATGAAGTTCATTCAAATATACTTTTGCGAATTGTAAATTTTCCTTTACAATTTGACTAACTCACTCATGAATGTAAGTAATGTATCATGCAAGTGATATATTTCATCTCTCTTACACACACAAGAATTTAAGACAATAATTTCTATATTACTATAAATTCATATTTACGCAAGGATTTTAATTTATACGTAGTATATACTAAGTATATACAACTTAGCAAAATTATAGTAATAACATAAATCTTATATATCATAAATCTTCTGAAACTACACCTTGAAACATTATATATATATATATATATATATATATATATATATATATATTTAACTTTAGCTTTAAATATCAAGTTTTTGTCGTTTTCCCCGAGTTCGAAGTTTAGTTGTTCAATCATTTTATTTATTTTTTAAACGCGCACGTTCAGGAACTTTTTGTTTTGTTGACGTCTACGATTGTTGTAATTTTTTCCAGTTGTAAATTTTTCTTCGAAATGAAATTGAATTATTTCTTTTAATGGTTTATATTGAAGTTGTTATGTTATATTATTTATTAAATTGTAATATTTGCTAATGTATATTATTAATTTAATTATTATATTTTATTTGATTTAGTAAAGAATCGAACAAATTGGTTGATTCCGTCTCGCTGGTCATTTCACATATATCATGAAAATCATTCCAGGAAATAAATCACCTCATCTATCATCGTTCAACATGTTTTGAGTTCACCGTTTTTGGTGAGTAAATGAAACACGCGCTCACACACACACATACACACACACACACACATACATATACACACACACATACACTAATATCTTATTAAATATCAAATATTTACATTTTCATTGTATAATATTTTTCCTTGAATAATATTTCATCTATCTGATAGTCACTATTGAATAAATATTATTAGCAATCAGTCAACTCTACAGTCTACGCCATCCTATGACTTGTGCCCGAACTAATATATATATATATATATATATATAACTTAAAGGGTTTTGAAAACTGTACACTGATCAGCTTCGTCTAGCTCTGATGCAGAGATGCCATCAAAATCTTGCTTTAAAATATTTAGTCTCTCAGTGTCGCCCGCAGCAAGGCTGAGCTCGTATTACACTTAAGAAAGCACAAATTAAATGTCTTATTCTTACCATATTTTCTCCACAATAGCCTCTGCTAGCATGGATAAGTGTAAAACGAAAGGCACCATCCAATGCTGATCCTCATTTATCGTTCACGATGCCTCGAAAGACGCAGTAAAACCTTTGTCTTCAGGTAATTATTTTGAGTACTTAAATACTTCGATCTTTTCCATACCATATCTTATAATTTGATATTTATTCGTATCTTGCTTTCTGTGTTTTGCTCTCATATATATATTATTCTATGTGTATGTGTGTGCGCGTACGCGCGTGTGTGTGTAGAAGTATTTTTGCTCGACCAATGTTGAGATTGATCCGTTCTATAATTTAGCAATTCAAAATAAATATCTAAATATCTATCTAAATATCCAGTGTGACGCTGGCTATTTATATAGAACAGAACAAATATTGGAAGCAAAGCTCAATCAGCACGTACCTACCAATATTCGCAATGGCAAACGAGACTATTTGTATCGATATCTGACTATAACTAGCAATGTATCCATTCTTGTAACCAAGGTATATTCTCAGTACTGAGGTTGGCTAATTCTGAATATCATTTTAAGGTGCCAGAACCAATTTACATTGTCCTAGCAGCCATATCTCTGAAAGTAGGATGGATTATTAGGATTAAAAGTAACTCACCTGTAATTTTTATATATTTACTATATATTATATGAATTTGGTGTTCATGCTTGTCTGATGGAAGATGAGCGATAAACGGATTTAGTTGCTTTTTTGTTAATCTTACTGTATTCCGATATTACCACGTTACAGTAACGATGTTTTTGTTACCCACATTATTAATTTTTTTCTTCTCGTTATAACATATTCGCTTAAATGTGTGTTTGTGTGTGTGTATACATTTACCTGCTTTCATATTATCACAAGCATTAAATTCTTGGCGTTACAAGCCATTTCTTTAGATCTGGTTTTGAAAAATAGAAGATTTTGGGAGAAAGAGAAATATTCATAGAAATATAAGAAAAAGTACAAAAGAAAAGTTTTCCTCGCTAAACGCCAGCTTACGTAAAGCAACGTGCTATTTGCATAAATATCTGTGTAGTTCTATATCTCATCTCACAGCTACTATTTACAACTGACATTATCGTCCATATTGCTGAAAGCGATCTTCGCACATCGGCAATGTATATTCATGAATCCAATACTTGCTTCACAGGGACAAGTTTCTTTCCATTTTAAGATTACAGTTTCACCTTGTTAAGTACATTTTAAACGTTTTTTCTTCTTTTTTCATTTAACAAAATCTAAGGAACTTGTTTGCCAGGAAAAAGAAAAAATATAGAATTTGAAAATATAGACGAAATAACACGTCGGTTCAGACTCAGCGACAACAACTGTTTCACACTTGTGATTCGGTTTTCATAAAGAAGCTGCTAAAATAAAAATGATAAAATTCAAGAGAAATGAAATCAGGAAGAAGAGGAATTGAAGAAAGAATGATGGCGTTGTGTATAGCAACAAAAATATCAGAAGAAGAAATAACTCAGTTTTGGATTGTTGGCATCATTGTGTTGACTCGTAAGTATCTTAAGTGGTGCTTACATTGTTGAATATTTTAGTGCTTGAGTCGAAGTTTTAAATTCATGATTCAAAATGGCCTCTTATTTTGTTCCTAAATTACATTACTTTTCATCATGCCAGTATAATTCGTCATTTTCATTAAAAGCTTTTCAAATTTTGTTTAATTTATTCCACTTTCTTTTGCTTATTTTTTTCTTTCCCATGTCTTCATTTAATTTTACTGTTTTCCTCCTTGATTTTTTTTTTATTATTGCTTGTTTTCATTTCATTAATCCTTGCTTCTTTCTTTTTACCAACTGCTTTCTGTTTTCTCATTCTTTCATTTTAATTTTTTCCTTTATTATTTTTGGCTATTTTTCTTTCTTTTCAAAGTTTTAATTCATTTAATTTTCTCTTTTTCATTTATACATATATTTGTTTTGCGAAATATTTTTTCATTTATTCATTATTTCAGGTATTTTTCGTCTTAATTTGGATAATGTGTCTTTTTTAAATTAATTATCTAATTCTCTTTCATTTTCCTTTCTTATTTTGTTTTTACTACTTATTCCTTTCGACATGTCTTTATAAACTTTCCCTTTATTTTCATTCGGGATTTTAATTTATTCATTTTCTCTTTCAGTAAGGAATCATTATTTTCTATGGCTTTTCTTTTATTTCCTCATTCATTGCCCCCCCCCGGCTTTTTCCCACCTATACATTTTTCCTTTCCCATTATCTTTAATCCTTGAATTTTATTCTATTTTGTTTCTCGCTTTTTGTTTTTCTTCCCTATGTCTACACAGCACGCTTATTTATTCGACTTATCTATATAACAGAAAATCTCGCAATGATCTAATCTCACGTTTCGATATAACTGCCTCCAATCTTGACTTTCTAAAATTATATTCATCCAGATTATTATTATTATTATTATTATTATTATTATTATTATTATTAGTATAGTCTTTGTGATTTTCTTCTTTCGTTTACAAATCCAACATTTCATTATTCTTTTCTTACCTCATATCTTTTAACTTAATATCTATACATCATTTCCTTAAATCGGAATTTAGTTATTTTAATGTTGTTTCTGTTGATGTGTTGTTTTTTTGTTTCATCTTCTGCTTAAGGCGTTCGTTTTTCTGAAAACTCGTACCACCTTTCTCTCCGCCAAGTACCCAGGATCTTCCTTCATGTTCCACTGTATCTTCTAGCCTCTCCAAATCTGATGCTTCTACATACATTTTCATCAACTTAAGCTACGTGATTTCTCTGATCGATAAACATATCAAAGCACATACGCGCACCGGTATTTGATAGCTTTGCCCGAGATCCTCTGATAGGACGATAGCGGTGACGATGACGTCACTCGCGTGGAGAAGTCTTATCATTACACCATTTAGGATGTAATCTCCCGTAATCTCACGAAAGACAGGCATTTCTGTTTTGAGGATAACGTGATATCAAAGTACAGAGGAGAGCAAACGAAGTAAAAAGGGTTGGGTTTGAGCCCATGAATGATGTACACACGAGCATTATTCAGGGACTGAAAACAAGAACAGATATGCATATTCAATATATTTTAACTAATATGAATAAATACAGACACGCATAAACTAACGGTTTACAGAGAGATTTTTAAAATGCAAATATTTTAATGAAAAAAAAATTGTGTATATATAATCATATATCGGAGAATTCATATTCAATTTGACATAGAAAAAATATAAGAAAAACAAAAATAACTTACGACGGCTGATATCTAAAGTTGTTAAAATAGACCAAATTGCGGACCAAATACACCAGTAAATATATTTTGATAAATTATATGGAAAACTTCTGTCTATCATTTAGAAATATTTCAAATTTCTGAATTAGTTTTTTTCTACATTATTTATATTATTCGGACTATTGACCTCATCTTTGTCGCCATATTTATCACAACGTTTCGGCCGTTGTACACACCGGCCTTCTTCAGGTGGTTGGAATTTCGAACTGAACCGTTTATTTCGCTCACTGGGGTAGACTTTTCTAGTTTCACGTGCCATGTTTGATGGATGTCAGTTATCAGTTATCTCCTGCTAATTTCCCTTCTGAAAGTTCTCCACTGCCCTAACCGGGTATTGAACTCACACTCTTTGGGTCCTGTCACTGGATCTAACCAACGCCTTTATCCACTGTGCCATGTTACCTTGAGGAACAGTCTACTACAGTGAGCGAAATAAAGAGTTCAGTTCGAAATTCCAACCACCTGAAGCAGGCCGGAGCGTACAGCGGCCGAAACGTTGTGATAAATATGGCGACAAAGATGAGGACAATAGTCCGAATAATGTAAATAATGTACATAATACCTCATCTCAGAAATATAGACAGACTCTAGTTTTTTTCTGAATTATTTTTTTTCTTTTATCAGTAAAATTCATATTAATATTTATTTTAAATTATTCTTTACCCCTCGAGTATATTCGAATGATACGCCATCCGTTTCGAAGCACACATATAACAATCTTTGAAAACGAATGTAGCAACATTCGAAAGTACTCTTGAAAGAAATCCTATAGAATAAAAGATAATATGAAGTTTGAAAAGTTAACGACAAAACAAATCAATTTTTTCGGAGTTGGTTGAGAGAATTCTTGTTGCCGAAATACACTTATACGTTATTTTTATAGATGCAATTTATTTAAGTAAACGGTCTGTATGTTCAAGACATTTCGTACAAAATATGCACTCTCTGATAAGAATCGAACCTGTATTCCTATACGAAAACCGTCAAATTTATCTGACGTGTTCTAATATTTAGACACAGAAAAGCGTCTGGTTAGCAAAGTCAAAATTATTGTTTTAAGCACACAATCTACGACGAAATTTCTTGAACATTCAGGTCGGTAAATTAATACTGTTTAATCAAAAACAAAGCATTTACTTAAATAAATTATATCTATAAAAATAACATATCAACAGAAAATATATTAAATAGATGTCAGACTTAATCTATTTCATTATATGTTGTCATTGTTTACGTTAAGATACGAGAATAAATCATAGAGAGAAAGGGAGGGAGAGAATAAAAACAGACAGACGGATACAGGGTAGATATAGGAATCAACACTGCATAAAGTTTATCATCATCAAATCTGAAACGATTCATAGATCACGTGTCTCTCCTGTTTACTTGGCTCTACAGGTAACTGGTGTATTTATGGAAGTGGGGGGGGAGGAGGAGGAAACTGACGCTTCCTGGATATTTTTTCGGGATAATGATTTGGCCTATTCATGACAATGACCTTTACATTACATTTTAAATATCTGTTTAATGTTTAGACATTATTTATTTACATATTTTATTTGTTTTCTATATTTTCGTTTGTTCTACGTTTTGGTATTTGAGATAAAGCTTATTTGACTGAGATTATGCGGTTCTATTTAGTCTTTTTGCATATGATCTGATTTTAGGTAGTTGATCAGGAATTTGTTTTCGTTTTGAAAAATATATTCATAACTGTCATTTTGTATCCCTCCGAAATTAGCTGCCGTTTCACCTCTCTCGTTTCTCTTCCTTATTCTAAGGTTTTCTACGCTAGAATATTTCATTTTATAATCCTGCATTTTGCACAACTATCGCTTGTCAAAATGATTTTCTTACGGTCGATAAAAACAGTTTTTTTCATGGTTACATTTAATTTTTTTTTATATTTAGAGTGTATCATTTACATAATTAGATTAATAAACAATTCATATAAGTTACACGCCTCTATATTGAAATTAAATGGACTAGAGGAAAATGTAGCAAATATAGTACAGAGAATGGAAAAAGAAACGGGAAAGTTATTATAACGACGAGTTCTATAGGCCTCGATGAAGCTAAAAATACTATATAAAGTTAGGAAGAATTTGAAATCAGTGATGAAGATAGATGCAAAGTTTATCATCGTCCACTCCCCAAATTTTACAATGTTAGGAAATTTTAGTATTTGTTTACTCAGCGTTTACTTCGTATGAAAATATTGTCTCTAGGTTTGAGCCGAACAGAGAAAAATATTTTTCTAAGACAATTATTAATTTCAAATTATAAATTATCATCTGCCACTTTTTTCACATCAAACACAAAACTTGCAAGGGAGCAAATTCGATAATATTCCTCTTTTTTGCCATACTTGTCTCTCGAAGAATGACCCAACTGGGGACTCCCTGTATTTTTTGTCAATATCTCATAGAGACTGAAGACATAATTTTATCTTACAGATTAAAAACATAAACATACAACAGAAAACACAAAAAATTTTCAATATATTTCAACTTTGCTTAATATTCTTGAAACTGTAGAATGTTTTGTCAATATTCATTTAAGTACTTGTACCTTGCATAAATCTGTTTGACAATTGTGTTGACAATATATATATATATATATATATATATATATATATATATGTGTGTGTGTGTATATATATATATATATATATATATATACATATATATATATATATATTATTTCTCTTATGTACGGTATTCCCTTAAAACGTAGAAGATCCCGGCTCTTTGCAGGCCTAAATAAACCCCTTCTTTTCTTTATTTCGAAATACTCTTCCGCCATCTTTTTTCCCAAGCTCGTCAAGTGCGTTATGCATTATTTTCCTTTGTTCCTCTTGCTCTCAGTCTGTCCAGATGATAAAATATCTGGACAACCGATTTCAGTCAGAAATAACTTTAACTCTTTGTAGTATTTCATTTTTGAGATGAGTAATTGTCAGTATTCTTGTACTATGTAGAACTATTATCCTCATCTTTGTTAATCTAGATCTATTATAAACCCAACACGACCAAATATCCCATGTTCATCATCAGGCGTCCATTATTTGACTGATATGAGATATATGGTGATTATTGTGTTGTTCGTTCCTGCTGAACTAATTACGCCATAAGGAAACGCCAAAAAACTATCTGACATTGAATAACTCCAAAAACACACCACAAATGTTCTTAGGTACGGTGACAATAAATATAGGTGTTGGTTATACGTGTGTTATTGTTATCTAATCGTTATGAGTTCAATCTCTGACTCAGGTAGTCAAGCATTGGTTTAGTAAGAACGAATAATAACTGGCTACATAGGGACAAAATAACACAACAATAAACATAATCCAATAAAACACAGAACAACTGAAGATGACTTGAGGGTACTTGGTTGAAGCGTTGTGTCTATAATAACGTCTATATGAAAAAGATGAGAACAATACTTCGAGATAATACAAAAATTAGCTGAGTTTTTCTTCATTTACAAATTAACTAAGCTCACTCAGTGATCTATTCCCAACAAAAGAATTATTTTAACATGGGTCCTTGCACCTGATTACTTGTAGACTATGAAAGTAGCAACAGTATACATCATTATTAGTGAATCTGGAATAGTTTTGAATAATGATACGAAGAATTTGGGCAAAAATGAATACCTGTAGAATTCAAATCTTCCTGGTAAAATATTCTAGAACAATGCGTTTTTGAGTAGAGCTGATTTCCAGCGAAATCCATCAGTTTACGGCTCGTGTGATTACTCCAGGAATAATTAAAATAATAAATGAATTGCCTTTCACTGAATTCTTTTAACTATGAATGTGAATATTTTCCCCAAAAATATATGAAATACCTTATTTTAAAACTTCTGTACGAATTTGAACTCCTCCATGAAATATATGATAACTCACCTGTTAGGAATTTAAGTGCAAAATCCAGCCATCTCTTGACCTCTCTCTAAATGTTATAGGTCCAATGACGATCTAAGAAAATAATTACTTTATAAGCCATATAATGTAAAAAAAAGCTTGATAAAGGATTGTATCAAACTTCAAATCAGGGCAACAGGAGAAAATAATACATTGATATAATCATCATCAATAACGAAAGTATTCTTCGTTAAAAATGACATCTGTACGACTGAAAGAAGAAAATATAGAATTCACAAAACCTACCAAAATATCATCAATCAATTTAATGAAGGAAAAAATAGCAGAGGAAGAAATAGTGAAAAAAAAGAAAAGTGAACTCGTTTAGAAAAAATTAAACACAGATACAAACATATTTTAAGTTTAATATATATTCCACCAATATTTAAAAAGAGGGGGAATAATATAAACCCTAAAATGAAAACCAACATTAATTACGAAATTGAGCGAACAAAATTCTAGGTAAGTTCCTCAGTTTAAATTTTAGTATTAACAAAGCGGCCAAAATGAGAGAAATAGTTTATCACTTTCGTGACATGTTAAGCTTCGAACAATTAAATAAATAATGATCTGATTGGATGACGTGATGGCTATGTTGGGCTTCTCGCAAAGATAATAATAATAATAATAATAATAATAAAAATAATAATAATAATAATAATAATAATTTATATTGTTTGAACTATTGTCCTAATCTTTATTGATATATTCACAACGTTTCGGCCGTTGTACGCTCCGGCTATTTTCAGGTGATTTAAGTTGGAATTTCGAACGGAACCCTTTATTTAGTCCATTGGGTGAGAATGTTCTTGTTCCACGTGCCATGCCTTTTCTGGATATCTCAGTTTCAGTTATTTCCCTTCAGTAACTCAAGGATACATGACCCAGTGGATAAGAACGTTATGTTGAAGTAATCCACTGATTTGACGCAAAGAGTTGTGATTTCAATACCTGGCCACAGCAGAGGCGATAAAAACTTGGAGAGTTGAGCTATTGAAGAGACATAACTGAAACTGAGATATCCAGAAGAAGGCATGGCACGTGGAACTAGAACAATCTAAGAACTTAGAACTATATCAATCTAAGAACGTAGAACTATATCAATCTTTAAACTAAATAAAGAGTTCGTTTCGAAATTTGGACTTATATCACCTGAAGGAGGTCGGAGTGTACAACGGCCGAAACGTCGTGAATATGACAATAAAGATGAGGATAACAGTCCGAATAATGTAAATAGTATAAATAGTTGCAATACTTCATCTCAGAAATATAGACAAATAAGAATATTATTAATAAAGATATTTGCAAAGCAGCATCATATAGTTGAAGTGCTGCTCTCACTCAGTAGTAGTAGTAATAGTAGTAGTAATACTACCAAGAGCAAGAAAAACAAGATGCTAACAACCAAGGTAATAATATAAATATAAAATAACTACACGTCTTACGTCTGCAGTAACATAAAAGATAGCAGCAATCCATCCAAGGAGAAAAAACAAGCCAAAGTAAAAACAACAATGGCGACTATAATCAGTGTAATACGTGACAATGCAGCTGAAACTGGAAAAATATTCTTCCCTTGTTTATGTCCTTGTCTAACCGGCGGCATCGATAGAAGAGAAACTTTTCGATATCAATCATCTTGATAAAGAGATCACACCTTATAAAAGACAGGCTGTAAATAGAACAATAATGGCTGATACGCAAAGATAAGCCGGGCATTTGTGCAATGGAAGGGGATGATGGACGGTGGTGTGCCGCCAATATTGTGGGAAGATCTTAGCTTTTTATCATACGTTAGAGATTTTATTTTCGTTTCTCTATTTGAAATAATGAAAAATCGAATATTAAGAAATAAGTGTAAAAAATCAACAAAAAATAGGACATAGCCGAAGGGAATCTAAACTTTTTTATTTCATTCAGAGAGCAAAGTTCATATAGAATCTTGGTACCAATGCTTAAAATTTGGCCCGAAGTCAGTTTAAAGCGAAGCACATTTTGGGATGCCTTCAAAACGGAGAATACCGGGAAATGTTGAAGGCGTGCAGTTTGCAATCAAAAGAATAATCGTCGATCGACAGGCACAAGAATTAGTAGATCAAGAGATTGTAGAGAGTCTCCGGGAAGTATCCAGCCATTTTTAAATGTATCTTCTATTTTCAGCTTTTTTTTTAAATTATTTCCTTTGAAATATCGCATCATAATGAGATTTATTCTGCTCCGCTATTATCTAAATTTGGCTGCCTACACTTTCCGTTTTTATTCAAAGCAAAAAATCAACGTTGAAAATGAATTTACAACCCGTGATCGATATTAAGAAGACTTCGAATAGGTAGCTCATGGCAATCCCGAAAAGAATATTTTACATATAGCTTTGGAAATTGGAAAGGACGTTGGCATAATTATATGGAGACCTATGACGAAGAGGAAGTCACTCCAGGTAGGCTATTTCTAGTTAAAATATTGAAACTTTTTTTCTGTTTCCAGACTGACCTAGTGAATATATAATTTTGCATTTAGGCAGCAGCCCTTCTTTTATACAAGTTTCATTAAAGACAACCGACAAAGTATTGCGATTATTTTTTTCTAGTTAATTTTTTTTTGTGTTCTTTTATTTTTTTCTTTTCTGCACATAAATTATTTGGAAACTGACCGAATGTTCTGTATGTCATATCACTGACCGTGTTTGGAAAAGCAAACATTCCTATTGTTTTTTGCAGGTATATAAAACAATCCATAGATTCAGTTAAAAGTAAGAACAAAATAATCCTTCATAATGACTAAAGGAATAGCCGAAAGCGTTTGGAAATACAGAACATTCGGACAAATTCTACATAATTTAGGCCTAGAAATAAAAAACTTAACCGCAATACCTTATCGATTGTTTTTAATGAAATATATATATATATATATATATATATATATATATATATATATATATATATATATATATGTGTGTGTGTGTGTGTGTGGAGTATTGAATAGAGGCTTGGATAGATGTATTTCAGTCGAATCCATTACATTCACTTACGTGCTAATACCCTTGCGAAAGGCATGAATCCTCTTCGTCTCCCTCCAGCTATGAGTGAATAGCAGGACAGATTGGATTATAAAGCATTGTCTAGGAGGAGGACAACTCTGAATTCAAAACCTGCTGGGGTTCGTTTGGGTACCGTGTGGTACGTAGTGCATGAGGTCTTTTATTCGGCCCTTCAAAAATTGTGGTTGGTTCTACACATTAATCAAATCCTATGAGCTGGTGTCAGGCTGTCGTTTCCTAGAAACTGATCTGCTTGACCCTCACACGTCGAATTCGACGGGAGAGTCGAGTATATATATATATATATATATATATATATATATATATATATATATATATATATATATATATATATGATTACTTCCAGCCTTATTCATGTTTCTGTTTTCTTCCAATCCTGTAACCCCTTTGTGTCTTAGTGTTTTTACTGACTTGCATGGAGTGATTAAAAAACAAAAACAGAAAAAATTGTGATTGAAGAAAGACGTCTCGATAAGGTTGGCTCTGAGGCCAGCAGTTTCGAAGTACTGTCAAATTTGTAAAATCTTAAAACTTCCTTAAATAATTCGACGGTATGTTTATCTTTGCTAATAACATTGAAAAAATATCAGCTTTCAAATAATTCAGTTTTTCATTTCACGTTTGAATTCTATATTGAAAATAGAAAACACTTCTGATATATTGTAGGCTAGCAGCATGGCCCAATCACTTGACTTAAAATATTTTTGCCCTTCCTTGCCTTTAAAGGAGTACCCTTTGCCGTGCTGATGTAGCTATTTGCCTTACTTCTTGTCTATCTCACACTGCTAATTTTTTCTAAGCTCTATACTAAACATTAAATCTGTTACGAAAAAAGAACTAAACAAAATGAACACAAAACGATCAGCTTTAAAAAAGTCTCGTAACTGGAAAAACCGAATGAAAAAAGAATGTTAACAACAAATACTTTTTCACACCCAAACTAGTTCTGCGGAATCAGAATCAACGTCGAGTTTAAGCAAGCGAATGAGCCAATTGGAGTAAAGTGCCATGCAGATTCAAATTTTCTCCACTTGTGACGAATGCAGCTATCGATTTTTTTGCATGCTAGTTAACATTCGTGTCAGTCAGCTTTTGGCTCTCTCGCTGGCCAATAGAATCTTCCTGCCTATTCGTGGCAGCCAGCTATTGGCTCTCTCTCTCTCTGACCAGTAAAAAATGGTTGCAAACTACATGAAAACTGCCGTAGAATCATGAAAAAATCGATTATTTCCACTATCGAAGGGAGTTGGGAAATACAAATCGGTCTTGGCCTTTCCACTAAATTGGAGCATGTGCATGTAAGTTTTGGTGCAAATCCGTCGAAAATTGCGGCCCTGCATTTGTTACACACACACACACACACACACACACACACACACACACACACACACACACACACACACACATCCTGCCTTTTATAGATAGAGATGACTTAGTTGCAACACCTTTATATTTTTTGTATACAATAAAAATAAGTTCAATTTAAGTCTTCTTAATTATAATAACAGATGCCAAAAATGCATAAAATTAATGCTAATTAAGAATTTAAATATAGGGACAATTTTATCCTCTTTCTATACCCTATTCTATAAAGCACATTCGTAAAGGCGAATTTCACGGCCAATCTGACAAAAGGATGGCCTCAGAAATAGGGTTAGGGTGTATTATCGTAACCACCATAAAGTTCTAAATTGGTTCGTTGAAGCGATTATCTGTCTGAGCCTCTCAAAATTGTATTTATGAAGGAAACTCAGACACAAAGGATATACTCATGTGGCATATGTATGAGATTAGTTAGAATAGTTTGCTGACAGGTGTTTCCAGGTGAGTATTTATGTGCCAATTTAAAAAGAGCATCAAAATTGAGGGCAATCACATTGCTAGGTAACATAATAAGGCTGGGAATATATGCTAAATGATTTAATTTTACAATAGTAAACAGGATTGTTTTTTAACGTTAGAAAACAAAGAAAAGAGTACTGAATTGTTTCGCGATATCTGTCCTTCTGTATGGCAGCGACTGCTGGACAATCTCCTCAAAGATGAAAAAGAGACCTGACGCAACAGAAATCTGCATCTACAGAAGGATGCTGAGGATATCATAGACCGAACATGTGATCAAGGACGAGGTTTTGGAGAAAATGGAAGCAAAATGTAAACTTAGACAACTGGAATTTCTGGGGCACGTAATGAGGACGGAATGCTTGGAAAATCTGATACGCACAGGAAGATTGAGAGAGTAAAATGGCCAGAGGAAAGCAGAGGGTAACATACTTGATGAGTAAATGGATGCTAGGGAAGTCATAACAAAAAGACAAAACTTATTAAGAGCTACAAGTTACAAGAAGATGTGGAGGGCCACGATCGCCTACGTCCTGAAGGTACACGGTACATAAAACAAGAAACATGATTGTTTCTACATTGC
Source organism: Acanthosepion pharaonis (assembly GCA_903632075.3). Taxonomy (NCBI): domain Eukaryota; kingdom Metazoa; phylum Mollusca; class Cephalopoda; order Sepiida; family Sepiidae; genus Acanthosepion; species Acanthosepion pharaonis. The sequence continues at coordinate 2,980,574 of CAHIKZ030002777.1, forward strand.
TATTAAGATATCCCCATTATACATAATGTGGAAATATATCAATTTAAAAAAAAAAATGATCATGCTTTATACATGATAAAATTAGTATTTGAAAATAAAAAGGTATTTTACAAGATAATTATTATTAACCAACTGATGTTGGGACTATTTTCAGACCATATAAATATACCGAGTGAATTTGAGCTAATAATTGCTTTTCTGTGGAATATTTACAATGACGTTTTGATAATGTGATATTATGCAAGTTGGGGTTGTTGTTCATATCTTAAAATATATATATATATATATATATATATATATATATATATATATATATATATATATATATATATAGTATAATTATCTATATTGATGTTATAATTCTTTATATCAAACGATTTCGACGGGTCAAAAGAAAAATATGACATTAAAAAGAAACACTAAATAAAATAATATGTTATTGAGGGGTATGGATAGTAGCTGGAAATAGATCAATCAAAAGAGAAAAAAAAAAAATGGAGCCATTATCAATATAAGAACAAGAAAAATTCTACTTTTAAGAAGGTGCAAAAAGGATAGTTTAGAAAAAATAAAATTTTAATAAACCAGAAAATAAATAAACAAGCCGAAAATGCTTGAAGAATTCGCTGATGCTATTTGAAAAAGTGATAAAAGACGTAGAACATTAAAACTGTTAGATAAAATCATCAAAACTATCTCAGTGCTACCTTCACAAACAGATACGGATAATAGAAAGAAATATCCATAAAACAGCTTTCTCGGTTTGTTTGTTTAGTGGTATATCTGTTGCAGTTTGTTTGTGTATATATAGTAACTAGTGAGCTAGCCCAAATGACTTGACTCACTTTATAGTCCACCAATAGAAGGTTAACCAATCAGAAGACGTAGAACATTCAATCCGTCGTGTATAAAGGCGGCCATTTTGTTTACTCTACCCGAATGTCAAGTTCAGGCTTGTCAGGCGAAGAGGAACAGAAGGAAGAACTACGCTCTGCTACTTTACCGGGATATCCACTGCTAACCTGAACTACGCTTCCCTACGGTCTTCGAAATATTCACTGCTAACCTCTGGATTCTATACTCGAAGACGACCTTCATCATGAACAACAATATCAACTTTTTATGGGTCACTCAATGCCGAAATTAAATTTTAATGAGCATTAGTAATTTCTTTTCAAAAAAGTTTTTTTTTTAAGCATTTCACCCCAAGCAAGGTGGAGTGTCACTAATACGCAAGGTGCTACAGTGAGTATAAAAAAAGGGAAAAGACAGAGTATGGAGGGGGTGAGGAAATGATTAAAGAAGAACAAAAGAAAAGAAAAAGAAAAACGGAGATCAAGGCAACAAAAGATATCGATTAACGATGCATTTAAATTTTTGAAGATTATAGTTATCAGGGAAGCAATTAAAAGGAAGGGAGTTTCACTGTTGGGAAGTGCGAGAGAAGAAGCTGTTGGAGTAGAAGAGTCGGTTACATTTAACTGTTTTGACAGTAAAAGGGTGAGACCGGGATGCCAATCTAGAAGCACGCTAAAGTTCATGCTGTAGGGGCAGTTGCCATGAAAATATTGATAGAAAAAGACAGTGAAGCCACATTAGGTCGGTGGGAAAGTGAGTGGAGTCGAGACCCTAAGTCAGAACAGACCGCATTGTATATCCGTCTCTGGATTTTGTCGAGGACTTCGAGATGAACAGCGGGGGGCACCAGGCAATATATGGCAAAAGTATTCAATGCATGGCCGAATGGTAGATTTATAGATGTGAAGAATGGTCTCTCAAATGAGAAAAAAACCTTCTGGTGTGACACAGAAAACAGACTTTTCTTACAGTAGATGTAGCTAGTGATCCAATGTAGTTGATTCACCTCAGATCAGAGGAAAACGTGAGACAAAGATGGCACAGTGAGGCGCTCTTCTGAAGTTGAACATCGGCCATACTGATAGGAGGTACGGACGTTTCTCTATGGTGAGTGAATGACAGCAGCTTCATTTTGGATGCCTTAAAATTCACAAGCCATTTCTTGCCCCAGTCAACCACAGATTGGAGGTCCTTTTATTTTTATGTATTGATTATAATTTGCATTTTTTTTTTACAAAAATGTACTCCTGCTAATATTTTTACTATGAAAATGTATTGCTAGTAATTTTTACTATAAAGATGTACTTTCAAAATGTTTTGTCCCCAGTTTGGGGGTTAACTATTTGCGCATAGCTGGGATTTTAACAAGTTCTACTTGCCTGAGTCAGGGTGGGCCTGGGAACAAAAACAATTAAGAGGTGGTTCCATCATCCTCAAAACCAAACTACAAAGGCCTTGCTGCCGAATGTAGTTTATCGTCTAGCCCATGACACTTCTCAGTAGCCAGTTTTAGTGAAGAGATTCTTTATATAAATAGATACATAGCACGATTTAGAAAGCAATATTAAGGAGGTGATGTAATGTTTTGGCTGTGTATTTTGGTCGTTATATTTGCAGGTCCCTTCAAAGTTGATGTCAGTGTAAAGACTAAATGCAGAGACTAAACAAAAACCTTTAAGAGAACGCGTATAGTCATTCAAGAATGCTTCTACCGACTATTGCCCACCTTGCCAAAAATGTTTTAATGAAACCAAAGTAATGGCACTTCTCCACACCAGGCCTTTCCAGATATTTACCCAATAGTAACATAAGCACCTTAATCATATATATATATATATATATATATATATATATATATATATATATATATATATATATATATATAGAACACAGATAACAATATTAAAGAAGAGAGAGTCTACAGAGAAAGCAATAAATATCGCCACAAGTGATGCTTCAGTGGATATTCTAGCGGAGAGAACAAAGCAAAGTAGGTTATAATATATTAAAAAAGCCATATTAACATAAAAGAAGATATCACATGGATATTGAGTTAATCAATTCTATATTTCTGCGATCTATATTTTATGGTCTTATTTATATATAATAATTTAGATAAATAATATAAACATAGATATCCCGCAAAAAATTATAAATATATTTTTTTTGAATTGATATATATATATATATATATATATATATATATATATATATATATATATAGTACAAATAATAAATCCATTGGTATATAATCCAAGTGGATCCTTGTAATATAAAATGTTAATATAAATAGTAAGATCATTTAGTGCAGTTTTATATATGATATGATCATCAAGTTATTATATATATATATATATATATATATATATATATAAGATAAGCGTATTTTTCGTCGGTTGAAATAGATCTATCCCACCATACGAGATAATTTTGGATTTTGTTGTGTAATACTACATATATATATATATATAGAGAGAGAGAGAGAGAGATAGATAGATAGATAGATAGATAGATAGATAGATAGATAGATAGATAGATTACTTACCTTTAGCTTTAAATATATATCTGATAACTTGATGATCATATGTATAATATGTAAATATTATAATCGTTTGGTTAATAATTCTTATTGTGGAATCATTAATTTGCATAATAAAATATTTAATATTTCCCATAACCAGACAAACAAAACAGGTCTGATTTTTGGCAAAATAAACTATCCATCTTTCCTAATAAAGAAGAACGTCAATTTTTATTTATTTTGAGAAAATGTATTTATCATTACACATCATGCATTACAAATTTTACTTAATTGTTGGCATTCCAGTTAAAAATAATATATTTTTATAAAACTAATTTTGAATAAAAGAAACTGCACTAAATGATCTTAGTATTGCCGCACCACAGTCTTCCTAAATACACAGTTTCTTTATGCTTTAGATAAACACGTTAGAAGTACCTTCATAAAGAATCGCATAAAAATATTTTTGTTTTTTTGCCGAAGTAAATTCATCCACACGCTAGTGTAATTACACATAAATACATGCTTTCAACTTCATTGATACACACCTATGTGTGTGTTTCTATTGTATGTCTGAAAATATATATATATATATATATATATATATATATATGCGTTAATGCATATTCACAGGATAGTAAGCATACTTTTATAAAGTGTGCACTCAATCTATTGCCTGTCTAAAAACACGCACGCTTCCCAACATGTATTTGGTATTTTTATAAAATTTTTCCCGCCTTTAGAAATCTACGTCATAGCAGATACAAATCTGATATACTCAGTTACAATACAAACCTGTAAACGCCAGAAGGAATGGTGCTTTCCAGCAACGGAGACCGAGGCATGCGGACACACCCCATAACAGAAGGGGGTTCACGCTTTTACAAGACACAAGGTAGGAACAGAAAAAAAAAAAAATGAAATAAAACGACATAAAAATAAAACCCAACAAATTTGAAAGATTTGAAAAGCGAACTATTTTAATAAAAAATAAAAGATTTTTTTTCATTTTTCTTTTCTTTTTTTTTTGAAAAAATAAAATATATATATATATATTTTTTTAATATTTTAAAGCCCCACAATTCTTTGAAACGGACATATTGTTTGAGCCGAGTACGAAGTGGACGAACGTCACACTTCAAATAGCGCCATTGTGACGTGGAAGGAGAACAACGCCTGCCGCTCGACAATAGACAGGAAACAATAGACAGAGGCCGCCGGTGGTTGAACCGAGCAAGTGTCGCTCATGGGGGTGTGTCCTGGGCGGTGAAAAATCGTGCCTGAATCCGAAGTGAGGGATGGATAGATGTCATGCGGCAAGACGTGGTATAGCCTGCCGCTTTAATACAAAATGTAAAAACAAAATTGAAAACGGTTAAAAAAAATATAAATATGAACACTAATATAGCCAAAAGGCGTTATCAGGTATAATAGTCAGCTTCCATTATTCTTAACAAAACTGAAACTCATCTTGTTATATCTATAAGAGTGAACAGACTTCTCTAAATATAAGCGGGTATCTAGTTTCTTTTTTTCTATTGCTGATGTTGCTGTTGCTATTCGTTTTATTCCTGTCATCATCATCACCAGCATCAATATTATTGTTATTAATTCAATTAACTTATTTTATTATCGGTGGTATTACCTTTATTATTGTCGTTGTTGTCCTTTTTAGAATTATTTGAATTGTTGCTGTCGTATTTAGAATTATTATTGAATCATTTGAGTATTATCAAAATTGAAAGAACAGGAATTATTAGTTATATTTTTACTGTTCTCTTTAGCACTATTGTCTAAATGTTATCAACTGCTGCTTTTTTTTCTTCTTCTTCTTCTTCTGAATAATAATAATAATAATAATAATAATATTTGCAAGTTCTAAAAAGATGTCTCGTGGTTATCGCTGGATACAATGTGTCACCAATTCTCGTCAATTCTCCAGCACCTTTCCCAGCATCTTCAGAGAACTCAAAGCGGTGTCGTAGTCTGTAAATTCTGAATCTTTCTTTAGATTTCCAACACTAAAAATCAATTCCATTGTATTTACCAACATTTCAAGTGAACTAGATTTTATGAACATTATTTACATTATTCGGACTACTGTCCTCATCTTTGTCGCCATATTTCTTACAACGTTTCGGCCGTTGTACGCTCCAGCCTTCTTCAATAGTCCGAATAATGTAAATAATATACATAATACCTCATCTCAGAAATATAGACAGATAGCTTTTATGAGTTTTATCCTAAATTTCATATTCTATATATTTCTCAGCTATAGAGCAAGGTTCTAGTATTTTTCCACCAATTGCTTAATTTTTGTCATTTGTGGTCCGCTGGCAAAATCAAATACAGATCTGACAGATTATTTCTCTTCATTCTTGACTATCAGATCCGGTTTTCTTACATGGTTTAGCTGCTCATCTGAACGCCGAAACTCCGTATAGATTTACGTTTTCGACACCACGCTCTGGATGATACTAAAAATTTGCAGAGATATAAAGTATTCATGAAATTAGGCAAAGGAAGTCGAAAGTAATACGACGATTTACCATTATGAATATTTATCTAACTCGGCCCTTATTTTGAATCGAGGTCGAAGATTAATTTATAAACAAAAACTACAGATAGATTTTTCAGGACGATTTAGCACATGTTCATTTTTGCCAGTTGTTCAATTTTGGCGGAATGGCTATCTTTGTGCAATTTGTTCAATTCTGGTTGGTAGAGTATCACGGCGTCTGAATTTCTCACCCCCTCACCTTTTTTTTTATATAAAAACGTCGCATCCATTCAAAATAGGGTCGTCGATTAAGAAAGAGTCGATCGAGGGATCGTCGATAGCGAGAGAGTCGATCGTGGGGGATTCGTTGATAAGGAGGTTGTCAATCGATAGAGAGGATTGTCGATCGAAAGAGAGAGCCGATAGGCGGATAAGGGATTCGTTGAGAGTAAGGGAGAGACAATCTTTGCCTGTCCAGACGAACATATTTCCCGTGACCCTATGGCTGGCTAGTACCAAAGCCTTCCCTACAATTAACGCTGCCACCCTACAACATCCGCATTTTCCTCGCTGACATAGACGGATCAACTGTGTATTTATTCTATATTTTCTTTCAAAGTATAGAATAAATATTTCAATTATTGCTCATACATATCTTGTTGTGGGTTGCTACGCGGAACGATGACATTTTCTTTCAGGTTCTACATATCACAGTGGGATCGGAATTCAACGAAGCTTCAACTACAAAGTTCAGCCAGCGTCCTCTAATTTAAGACACAACGTGGCGAGGGACAGAAGGAGCCGGCTTGAAGACAACGGGAGCCCTGCCAATGGCGGCATATCTGACTTGTGCTGATACCAATTCTCTATATTGGTGAAGTATTGTCATTTACGCAAATTCAGTTGTCGCCATTGTATCCTGTTTACTTTTCTGTCATTTTGATGGTTATTTACTTCATTTATTATAATTATTATTATTATTAGTAGTAGTAGTAGTTGTAAGCGAGAAAGCAACATGCCAACAAAGTAACGATAGGATACAAATATA